>JZKD02S1079556.1:15459-55165 GCA_000966675.3 Picea glauca | reverse complement strand
AAGAATGTTGCAGATTCATTAACAAAATCTGTGAGCACTGAGAAGTTCTCTTGGTGTAGAGGATCCATGGGCATTGTTGCCCTGGATTATTGATTATGTAACCCTGTAACCCCCTGTGTGCAAAGAAAACAACAAGTGGGAGAATGTTGGGTATGTGTTATATTCTTTGCAAGAGTAGCAGTGTCTGAGCGCCTGTGCAGAGAACGCAGGGGGGTTAGAGGGGGGGCCTCTAGGCCCCCACTTGGGGTGTGGAGCCCCCCCACGCGGGGGTTCGGGGGCAGTGCCCCCAAATTTTTTTTTTCGGGACGCCATATTTCCGGGACGACATATTATTGGGACGACATATTTCCAGGACCACCTGATATTAGGTGGTTTTTCGACACATGGTTTTTTGCCGATGGTTTTCTATTTCCGGTTAAGGAATTAGGGTTTTGGACTAAACCAGGTCATTGGGTTAGGGTTTTGGATGTCGCTGGCTCCTAAATGTATATTGTATTGTAAACAATGTAACACAATGTATGAATATAATATATGTTGGTTTTCCCGGTTTGAGTTTGCAGGTGAAAAATCTCTGTGTAATGTTTGTATTTTCCATTGTATCTTTTCTGTTCTTTTTTTAATATCAATTTGCAGTAGATATTGTACAAGGTTAAAATTTACAAATATAAATTTTGAATTTTAAATATTTTAATTTATATTAATTTAAATAATAATATTATTGATTATATATTTAATATTTATAGATATGATAATAATTTTAAAATAAATTTAATTATAAAATATATTATACTATTTAATTTAGTAAATTGGTATATAAATTTATAATTAAATATTTTCAGTATATATATGATTCCATCATCGGTTGTATGTTTTTAGGTGTCTCTTCGCTAAGATAATAAGGTTAGAATTTGGTTACGAAACCCTCTAAATCTAATTCTAGAGGGATTTCAACCTTGAATTAACTTTTGGATTAAATATGTTTATAAGAAAAGAAATAATTATTCAAATTTATATTATATTTTTAGCGATTATAAAATTTATTTTATAATTTGAAATAATATCATTGAAAGTGTTTACAGAATTCTATTGATGTCAAACATATTATTTAATATGGGAAGGGAACGTTGTTTATAAATTTGTAAAAGTCATAAATATAATAAGTTTTTATGTATAAAAAAATGATAAGTAACTCAGTTTATCAAATCAATCATACTATTATATATGCCATTTTTTATAGTGTGTTTAGCTAAATCTTGTGATTTTGCACCTCATGAGTGTGTGTGACACCGTGATATTCCTCACTTGGTTGTTTGAAAACACTAAGGTTACTTTCTCAGGACTATACCTCTTCACCTAGAGCATACCCATACCCTATTCTAGGCTACCGGTGAGTCACACTCCCACTCTAGTGAAAATCTTGTATTCTTAAACAATTGTTAACTTCTTTAACACTCAGTCATATTTAAGCATACCTCCATGAGAAAAAAAGAGATTTGTGTAACAAATGAAAGAAAAACATATAAATAGTGCATGTGATAAAAATTGTTCCTAACACTCAACTAAGTCTTAGGTATTGCAAAACAATTACAACATGAGCACTATCGGCTCGAATTACAATACGACAATGTCAAATGACTTGCCTCACCTCACAAAGACACTCATATATAGATCATCACCAAGAATCTTTGTTGCAACCATCTCCATAGCCACCAGTGGTGAACCAGAGAGCTATCTTCCTCTGCTTTTCTTACAAAACTTTCCTTACTTGGTTGTGTGGCCTTTTTCTTTTATAGGCTATCCAAAGTTCACCATCGCAAATCTCTGCATACTTTGGGGGTGTCACAACCCTTCACGAACCCATTTCCAAATCAATCATCATGCCCCTTCATGAACTCGGTCACCAAAAAAAATCGTCATCCACCTTTGTGAACCTAGTCACCCAATTGAATCCATGCACTCATCAATCATCATGCCCCTTCAGACCAGCATGCCCAACCTTGGCATGCCCCTCATATCGATGCACCCCATTTGTTGAATTGACTCATCCTCTTGGGTGGATGCACCCCTTAGGCGAGTCGGGCCGACTCTCCTAAGTACGCCCCCATGCCTCAGTCGATTCATTTGTTTGGTCGAGCACCCAATTATTTCTCTAAACCCTTCATCAAACCATCTATCATATGAATTGTATCACAAGGAAACTTGGGTGGAGTTGTCTCTTATCATGTCACGCGCCAAAGGAACCCTAACTCTCGCCTATATGAATACTTTTGTCTCCTCATTCACACCAAGCATCCTTCCCAACTGATTCATACTGTGGTGAAAGTGTGTGCACCTGAGGCCTTACATCCTCCTCCACCTCAATTCATTGTCATCCTCAACAACATCTACAAAATCAATGTTGTCCAAGTCTATGCTCAAAGTTGTGCCTCCACTAAAACTAAGTTTGTTGGAAGATCCAAGTTTCGTGCCAACTCGAAATCCCAATATTCTGCCAAAGTTGAAACGCCAAGTTTCCAACTCGTACAACAATCATCAACAACCTATGTAACCATCGAAACTACCCTCTACCCAAAGTTGTGTGCGAACAAACTATCCACTACAATGAAACACGTCTCTTCCCCAACTATGTATTCAATGCCAAGCTACCACTACCCCACTACGATGATCACTCTCTATTGTGTTGTTTCGACTTCAACTGTTGTTCCAACCTCAAGCAAAACATAACAAATTTCTAAGTGTGGAACTTTTCTGAACTTGTTGTTGTGCCCATAATTCAACCAGCTCTACCATGTTTCTACACACTACATGTCTCAAGTCCTACACTGGTTGGGTAGTTAATCCAACTGTCACGCCTAGTTTTTGAAATGTGCATCTCCATTCCTGAACTTATTCTTTTCTATACACATATTTGTCACTCCATTAAACTCCAAAGACTAATGAAAGTGTCCATCCTTGCCTCATTGTTTTCTTCATCAATGAACTCACCCACAATGTCTAAGTGTTGCACTTCAAACCTACTAGTGAGTCCATACTCTGACATCCTACTACAATTCAACTCATCCGAAAAATGATCTCAGACCAAGGAAAGGTCACCCCTCACCTTGATGGACTATGAATTCACCCCAAAGTGAATTCATCCATGACAAATTGACCACATTGTCCACATCATGGCACAATTAGCCAATCTCCACCAATAACTATGCATCCAAACTTCCTTGACCTCATTGCTTCATCACTGGACCATGTTGTAACGTCTTTCTCTATATTACTTGGTATGGTTAATCTTCACCATCAACCATGCTTCCCAATGTAAGAGAAACACCCATGTCCAAGCTCTTCATATTGCAATCTTCCAAGCTCTTGATAATGTCATTTAGACAATGTTGATAAATAAAGGGGCATTCCATATTGCATTTTGTATAGTCAAACATTCTATCGTTCATCAATGCAGATACACTGAAAAGAAAATTAGAAATCACATAGACAGGTACAAAAGGTGTTGAATATACATTTTCCATTGTCGATTTCCCTTCAAATTATTTATATAACTCATTAATTAATATGTAGGATTGCAAAAAAAAATTAAATTGTGTTTATAAAAAATGATCTCTATGAAAATTTTAATATATGCACTTGCATATATATACTCAGAACATTTTTTATGCAATTATATGTTTCATATCAGGTACAAATTCTACTCTCAGCTCCATTATAAATGTGGATTATGTTGTGCAAAACATGTTTTCTCTCACAACCCTTCTCTTTGGTATTTTCTTGAACAACATTATAGGAAATTCCCCTTGTCTTATTAAAAAATGTTCAAATTTTTCAAATAACTAAAATTGTTACATAAAATTTTATTATGGTTATATAATATGATATTAAACATAACAAAATTTAACAATAAAATCACTTGTTTCCAAAATTCACAGTGTTTCTTTGTCAACATCGAGATTTTCGTATTATATATGTAGAATGTATTGTGCACCAACTTGTTTATCAAATGTAACAAAAATCATAATTGTTCTGATTAGATATACATCTTCCCTTTGTGCAACTTGTTTGATTGGTGTGTTTAGAATGAAATTGCATTCTCTACAAACTACGTATATTTTTTCCACGACACTTGTTTCATCCAATGATATAATATGATCACATTTATCTGAATCATATTTTTTTTGTTGGAGGAATTCTAAAATTCGTCATTAATTTTCCATTGCCAAGTAAAATAATTTTTTTTTATAATTTTGAATAAGGTGCATGGGAAAAATCAGTGTCCCTGTTATCATGCCCCTGTCATCTATCATGCCAACATGTAAAATTTGATGTGTTCTATTTGACTTATCCAAATATATATTATACGTGGCCATCATATCACCAATAAATACTTTCCTAGTTCTATAATTGTTGAAGTCTTCTATTAAAACTATACTTGAAAATGTGTACCTAGATATACTAACAATAATTTTATAAAATAAATAGCATAAGAAATACCATATCTAGCTTTTTACATGACTTTATAAGTTAAATGAATCATATTGATAAGACTTCATATACATATCTTTTGGATTGTTCCTCAGTTAAATGAATAATATTGATAATACTTCATATACATACCTTTTGGATTGTTCCTCTGTATTGGATACTTCGCGTGTGCTTGTTGCTATCTATTTTTCACTATAAACAATGAATATTTACCACTATATTCAATGTGATTGTTCAACTTTTTACCATCCCCGAGTGCCAATCCCTGCTTCATGTGTCCAATTTTCCGATTCAAACACTTGAACATTTACTATTAAAAACAAAGTTCATATACTATATTATAAAGCATTTTCATAGCAAAGATATGTTTTTGGATTGTGGAAAAAAGCATGATAGAAAAATATAAGATGAGATCTGAAATACAATTTTGTACAAGAGCATGAAATTGAAATATATAAAAAAAATGAGCTAACAAAAGAAACATAAGATCTTTAATATAATAAAATAAAGACACAAAAATTAGTTTTTTTTTTCAATACAGTGTTTCAATATATAAAAAAAAATGTGCTAACAAAAGAAACATAAGATCTTTAATATAATATAATAAAATAAAGACACAAAAATTAGTTTTTTTTTTCAATGTAGTGTTTCAATACTATCAAAAGTTGTTTGTTAATAATATGTATATATATAAAAATAAGATATGTAATATAATAAAATAAAGATACAAAAATTAGTTTGTTTTTTCAATACAGTGTTTTATCATCAATAATCTATGTTACTGGAAAACAATACTATCAAAAGTTGTTTGTTAAGTAATATGTATATATAGATAAAAAAATTAAGAAATTTTATATGGTTAATAACTATAAAATTATTATAACCAAATGATTAAGTAATATGTATTTTGAGATCAAATAATTCGAAAATATCATAAGATTCATCACTCTTGTGATTAAGTAATATGTATTTTGAGATCAAACAATTGGAAAATATCATAGGACTCATCACTAGTGAAACATTTATATAATTTATTATTTTTAATCATAAATTTTCTATTTTCAGCTATAAATTGCTAAAAGTATTATGTATATACATTATCAAATCAAATAATGAAGGGATGTTTAAACAATTGGAAAATATCATAGGACTCATCACTAGTGAAACATTTATATAATTTATTATTTTTAATCATAAATTTTCTATTTTCAGTTATAAATTGCTAAAAGTATTATGTATATACATTATCAAATCAAATAATGAAGGGATGTTCAATATTATTGATAAATATAAAATAGAAGAGTGTAGACAATGCAAAGGAAAGTGATTCTTAGCTATCTTAACTATCATATGGTTATTAACTTCTTCCAAAAGACACATAAGATTTGAAAGTATCAATAGTTCTAAAGAATTGGTACACATAGTACAATGAATATGGTGAACATAAGTATTGACTAGAAAATTACAATAAACATATGACATAGAACATTAGGATACATGATATTGAAAATATATGACATAGGGAAAGTAATAGTAAAACATAGTAATATCTCTATCATGATTACAAGTAAAATGCGATAAAAATTTAAAAAGAATTACAATAAATAAAATATATTTGTAAAATGTCATGAAATCTCAAAAGGAAGCTGAGCATAAGAACATTTTATTCATGTTGTTGTGTATGGAAAAGAATATGTAGAAAGTGTTGCTAAATAGTATTTAAACAAACACGAGCTTAGCAAATACCTATACCAATATATCTATACCATTTGCAAAAATGATTTCATTTCCTTGATTATCACTATGAAAATACATTTTGGAACATTGATGTTTTGTCCTCTCTCGTATCGCAAATATGACTTCTTCGTCCTATTCATCTATTCTATCTATTTTGATGTTTTCACTTAATCAAATGCAATAAACAACAAAAAATACCAATAAGTAGTAAGGATGTGCAATTCACAATAAAAACAAATACTCAATGAGATGCATACCAATAAAAGTACAAGCAAATTCCCGCATGGGGTGACAAGTGGCGAAGGCGTGCCAACTGGATTTGCACTCAGTCGGGGTTTAAATGAGGGAGGCCATCACCATAGCACCCACATTAAGGATGCAGGACAGCCATAACAACAGCTCTGCGATGGGAGGACTCCTCCCTCGAGCGAACATTTACGAGCTCAGCAAGTGTGATGTTAAAGGCGGTCATGGGTACTCGCAGTCTGATTATTCATTTTCTCTTGCTCCGGTCTCGGCTCTCCTCTGCGTTTGGAGGTTCTGGTGTAGTTTCGCGCTCCTTGCGCCTTGGTTCACCATCCTTTCGGGGAGCATTGATGCGAGTCCTTCTGCCTGTGCTCACAATTGGCTTTCGCCCTCGTCCCAGCCTGTGTGTATTTCCTGGAGAGCGCTCTGCAACATGACTAGGAAGAGAGGAACGCCTCGTCGTGGATCTGCTTGGTACGCCTGCAAGGAGCAGTGACAGTGCAAAGAGCACCTCGAACGTGCTCTGGTCATGGCTATTTCACTATTGAGAAAGAAGGCTCGTGCCGAGGAGAAGGCTCTGCTCTCCACCATCATCAAAAAGGGAATTGGAAGCAGCAGCATGGACACCGTCAAGCTGGAGGGCGGCACTGAGGAATTGTACCTGGCATGCATTGTCGAGGAGGACCTGAATTTGGAGGACCTGGCGACAATGGAGGTGCCAGGCGACATAGTGAGGACTGGCAGTGGGGAATGCAAACACAATCTGGGTTTGGACGCCGATTTTCCTGGTTGCATTGTGGAAGAGGTTCCTTGGTAGGAACTGGAAGTCACGTTTGATGTCGGATGTGCGAAGGGAAAGGAAGGATGGAGCGGAGGGCAGGATGACGCGAAGCGAAGAATGCTCGACGATGAAGGTGGTGATTTGCATGGCTTTCTCCTCCGTGAGGAGCACCTGTCCTTGGTGTTTGAGATCTGAGGCCATATGTCTGACCTGGAGCATCGTGTCATCACCATGGGCCAACGCCTGGACATGCTTCTCGATGCTTACTCTGGCACTCCAGCACGGCGAAAATGTCCACTCTGTGCGCAGTCTTTCGCCATCCCAGCCGGCTCCACGTGGAAGACAAATGAAGGCAACAGGTCACCAATCACCTAGGTTTTTCATGTTCTATGGTTCTTTGGTTTTTGCTACTGTTTTATGTTTTCTTAGACTTTAGGCACCTGTCATGGTTTCCTCCGGGCAGGACGGGTGCCACTAGTTTATAGCTGTTTTTGCTATGTACCTAAGCTTGTTTCCGGTTTCCGACAGCGTTTTGGGTGACTCAGACTCTTGACCATGTACATTCTGATGCAGTTTTTTGATAATATATTATAGCAGGCTCCCATTTTTTATTTAAAAAATAAAAATAAAAGTACAAGCAAATTAATAAATATGTGCGTTTTTATCTATCTTTCCATGTTTGATTTTATTTTATTTTTTAGCATTTACACTATAGATTTTTTTTTTGATATATTCTACACTGAGAAAAGTAGATACTTGTATGAATAAACTTAAAGAAATTGCAATGAAATTATTAGTCTCCTTTTTTTTTAATAAATAGAATATATATTGTACTAATCTCTTGATATTTACACAATATATATAACATAGTTAATTTATCTAGCACAAAAAAAATATTCAAATTTGTATATATGTAAAAATAATATCCATATATGCTAATATGTACTATGATATAGATTTGTTTCAAAATTGAAGCACAAGACAAATTGTATCATGGTTACTCCAATAAATATTGTGTAGTGTTCATTGACTATGTTCAACCACCTATGATCAATAATTCTTCTTTCTACATGAATCTTTTTGTCCAATAGAAAACAAAGCTTGTAATTGCACATGTAGTGTTTCATTCTTCATAATTTGCCATTTCTTTGCAACATGTCAATATTAAATTCTCATGTAACAATGATGATTTTATTCAAATATAAAGTAGATATTGTTTTGGTAATGAAATCCATTATGTTGGTCAAATTTGCACATGGTGTAGCATTGATGTTTACTATTGCAATATGCAATTAATGCGCTATTACTTTTGCTAAGATGGCTTGTATATTATGTTCTTCAAAGTGATTATGTTTCAAGATTGTTATATGTTTTTTTATCGATATTATCACTCCATTTTTAATGCAATTTTATATGTAAAAAAAACTTGCAAAATTTTCATCTTCCATGCATAGTTGTAACAAACCTCATGTTTCATACAATAACACCCTCTTATAACAAATACGATTTTTTTTTGTGTGTGTGTGTACAAGGGTAATAAATACATTCTACTCTACGTCGCAACACAACAAAAAACACGATGCATGCAACTATGACCACAACATAACGTCCTAAGACGCACATCAAGCATCTGGAAGCAAAGATCGACAATCAACCGACAACAAAATAAGACTGACTACCCACCCATCCTACCCTGCAATGGTTAGGACCTCCAAGACACATAAGCAACGCTCAAGCACAGGTTCCCATCGATTTTGACCATTTAAGGTCTCAGGGCTGGCGACTGTTCTGAGGAGCAAGGAGGTGTCTACATCCCCCCTGACGCAAGTAGACCAAGCACATTAAAGCTTACATCCAGGTACAACATTAAATAAAAGGAAACACAACCCCCCCCCCCAAACGGGAAGCACGGGCTAAAAAAATGACATCGTCTATACCCCGATCCGTCGTCGAGGCAAGCTAGTCAATAATTACAGTCTATAATAATCATCTATTACGAGGCCAACTTAGTATGTCTAGAATGAAGGATATCATTAAGGTACAATCTAAACTAACCTTAAAACATATTGATTGCGCAGTTTACAAGTGTCAATCGAGTACCATCTAAATCAACATTTAAAGAACATTACTAAGCAAGTCTATTTATTCTACTGGATCACTAATTAAAAATATAATTAATCCTTAATTAAAATCTAACTAGCCTGTCAATTAGTTGATGAAGGTATCAATCTTATCAAACAACATGGACTACAATGCAAATTGAAATATGACAAATATAATGCCGGAAATTTAAGATAAAAAGACGAAAATAAAATGGATATGATTAAATCCATTCGTAACTATCCATCTATCATGATCATACCATGAGAGATGAAATCTCCATAATTGTAAAGCTTTTCTGCAATTTTGCAATCTTCATAACATGAGAGATGAAATCTCCATAATTGTAAAGCTTTCCTGCAATTTTGCAATCTTGCAGGAATTAATTCCTCTTGGGCCATGATAAATCTGAACTTAAGATGGATCTAGGTTGTATGCTAATTAAACATTTATGTTAGACACATGTATCAAGATGAGTAGTGATTTGAAATATTAACTTCCTACTGAAATCTCGTGTTAAATCTGATATAAGTAAAGTAAATCCATTTTTAACTCCAAATCTATTATGGCGAAAGGTGGAATCTCCTTAAAAAGTAACTTGTCCTAAAATTCTTGATTAAAAAGGGTTGCAACTAAGGGATTTATTCCTCCAACTTTATTCCTCCAACTAATGTGTAATCAGAAACAAATATAATTGCAATGAAAATCAATTTCCCTGAATCTTTTCCATACTACCTTAAACAGAGATGCACTGCACTATTTACCCCAATGCCTAAACATAAATATTCATTACATAAATTTAATTATAATTTTTAAAAGAATTACTTCTGCGGGAAACTCGCAAAATAAATAAAAGTGAGAGAAAGGATTGATAAAGGTTGTTATTCATACATACGGAAGGTTGTGGACAATGACTATAACAACAATCTAAAAGAATTCCAATTTGGCAGGCCTGTTGGAGCTCTCCGATCAAGCAGGTGGACACGGCCCTCCATCACTGTGCGCATTGAAAAATTAACCCAGAAACTCTGCGTGCATTGAAAATTAACCCAGAACTAGGTGCGCATTGAAAAATTAACCCGGAACTCTGTACGCGTCCATATGTCCGGGATCCTTATATTTCTCACGAGTATCAAGTCAGATTAACCTATTATAAGGCGAGGCTCAATGCCTTCGCGTATTCCATTCTTGAATTAATTAAAGGTTGAAACAATGTTCAGATAATAGCGTTGGATATTAACGCTACCCTAACCAGGAAAATGCCCCAAAAGGCCGGGTAAAGTTTCATTAAATGCGATAACAGCTTGGAAGGCGATCGCCAGGGAGTGAAAGAGAATAGAACTAAAATACCAAGAAAATAAACCAAACGCAGAGTCCAGAAGATGGTTGGTAAAATGCAAGGTCAATCCCTGACCGGCAAGGAAATCGCAGATAAAAGGGTGCATCAGCAAAACATGTTTACGAACGCAGGTGTAAGGTAATCTTGCAAAGGTCACAAGTAGCAGTAAGGTAACACACAATTGCGCGGGTACATCGTAGGGGCAAAAACTAATCCGGGAGGTGGTCACGCTGAAGCCCCAACAAGAATGTAATCTTAAACGAAGGACAAGTTAAATTCGAACCATAAGTAAAGAAAATCGCAGACACAACGCTAAGTTCGTTATCCATTCCAATACCCTTCTAAACGCAGGGATTAAATTAATTTTTTGTGCTGAAAATACAGGCATGAGAAATTAATCTCTTCAATAATTTAAAGTAGAGCAATCACAGTGCAAGAATACTAAATTCACTGACAGAAATAACAAACGTTTTACTTTTTGTTTTGTTTTTTGTTTTTCTTTTGTGCTCATTCCAACATACAAATTATAAGGATGCAAACAAGGAATGGAATTGTTTGGCATTGTAGGATACCAACACCATGCCGATTTAAAATTTATCCAAGAACAACCCTGCATTAAAAATTGGTCCCTCCAACTATACACATGGGAAAAAGAACGAGATAATGACAAGATACAAAAACAAGCTAAGGATGAAGAAAATATTTGCCAACAAACAATGGATAGAGTTGGATAGTCACACCAAGGCGCAAGGCAAACCATTCAGCCAAGGACAAAAACGGTGGTAGACGGATGGGTTCGTCCTTCACTTCACCATCCTCACACAAAAAATAGGGCATTGAGATCCATAGGTCTTTTAACGCTAAGGCGACGACCGTAGATCAAGCTCCTGGCCAACTGCTTAGGTGAGGACTGGCATGCTAGGGACGAAGGGAAACAATCGCAAGGGTCTCATTCAACACCACAGGGCTGTGAGGTCAAGCGGGGAACAAAGACCATGGGAGTCAACAATCATCGAGCTAGGCTAAGGACAGTTTCAGTCATCAAATTTTAAAATAACTCAGTTTAACTACCCAACAATCATGCAAATCTAAAACATAAATCCTACAACATTCTATCATTCAAACGAGGAAGCGTACCATTACCTGTTTGCTTGCTCCGAGTGTCTTCCGCACACTCTGTGCAACTCTCGCTCGCCGACCGTCAAGACTACACCTGTACCTCCTAGCCAACGCTAGGGGTACTCTTCTTCCCCTTTAGCCCCCCCAGCTGCAAAGGGGCCACACACACTATCCAGAGGTTTCGTCTAGCTCATAGCTCACCTCGGAAGGCCGAGCTACAACTCATCTCCAAGATTTGTTTCCCAACTCCCCGAAAGTAAATCAGTCAAGTCGATATTTCTGCAACGTAACGTTACACAAACAGAAGATGATCTTTCCTCCTTCTCCTCCCTTTCTTTTATAGAGTTTCAAACTTTCTTTCTTTCCCTAAATCTCATTTAATTAAAGTTTTAATAATAAATTCTCAAAAATTACTCTCCGTACAAGTGTCCCTCATCCCCTACAATCCTCCATGAATTAATTTATTTAAATAAGTAATTATCTTTATTTCCGTCACCCACCTAGAGTTACTCCTAGAATCACTCCTAGGTGTACCTAGATTCCCTTACAGGTTTTAAAGGCTTTTCCTATTATGATATTGCTAATTCAGTTCAAAATTAGAAAGCTCCTAAATGTGGATTCCTTACAAAGTTGACTTCCCGTTTTTTCCCTCAAGTTCCCCTTTTTCCCCTTTTATGTTACCTCTTTTCCCTAGTTTCCTATTTTATTTTTATTTTATTTTTATTTTCCCTCTTTCCCTTTTTTACTTAGAACTAAAATGGCAGGTGTGGAATATAACCCCTTTTCCCTTTTATCATTAATTTAGTATCTTTTAAATTATCAAATGATAAAATAATTAATTCTCTCTTTACATTTTATATCCACAGATTTTATTTCTTATGAATAACTTAATTCTGACTCCCTCCGTATTAAAATTTTTTATGAAGACCATAATCATTACTTAAGTGGTTTTTATTTTAAATTTTATTATTTTATTTCATTTTATCTATTTATTTTTTTTATTTAAATTTTTAATTATTATTATTATTAGTAGTAGTAGTAGACAAAATTTTACCCCTAGCGAAATTTTAGACTTAGAAATTAGATTTTGTACTAGGAGACATTTAATTAGGGAAAATGGTTTTTTTTTTTTTTTTTTTAACCTGTTATTTGCCTTAGGGCCATCTAGGATCATTCCTCTATCATCATCAATGCGACGTGCCCTCTAGGACGCACTAGGTTCTCCAAGGGTGCCACTCGCCCCATTTATTCCTTTGCGCGACGTGCCCTTTAGGCGCACTACGTGCTCCAAGGGTGCCAATCACCTCTTGACTGATTGGTAGACATCATTAACCTTTAGTTTCAACACTCCTCCAGGTGAACTTATGGGAGACTAAGTGTTTCTAAGGAATATGGCCCCTGCCTTATTACTCGCTCCTTAGAATCATCGTGAGCGATTGTTGCAGTCTTCTCTCATGGCATCGTGCGTCCTCTCGAACTAGGTAATCATTCACCTACAGTTCGAGCCACGACGAGAGTGCTAGTAGGCTGTGGCAGGGCTTCTATCCACACCTCTCCCTCAACATCTCTGGTAGTCATGTGTGACCCCTTTACTCCATATGTGAGTCTAGTCGGCAAGCTATCGTCAGCCTGCATTATCAACAAATCATGTCAGAACATATCCATATCATATCATCTAGTCAGATGCACTAATATCACAGTAAAACAATCAAACCCCAATGGCACACTCCCTGACTCGATTCAAAGTCCAAGGGGTTCCATCGATGCCTCTGCATCCTCAAGGTCCAAAACCCTGCACACTCAGTAAAACAGAGTCAATAGCACTTGTCTATGTCAAAGCGGTAATACAACATGTCATCATCACATAACGCCTCATAATCAAAATCAAAAGTTTTAATAGCATAATAATCTAGATCACTTGTGAGCAAGTGTCCTCAAAGAATAAGTTTTCTTAGTGCGCCAATGCGGGATGTTACATACACCCCCTCTTGGTCTAAACTTCGTCCCAAAGTTTCACAGTATATAAGCTCAAATAAAGTGTATCACTGTATCATATGTCTATCTACCAAACAAAAATGGAAATTACTTGCACATATCATATGCATCCTCCCAGTTCGTCGAGTGCGGACTATAATTGTCCCACTAGACCTTGACCTGATCCATCGTTCGACATCGTAGCTTTCGAATGTGATGATCCAAAATGCAAACCGGCTCATCCGTGAGCGCCCCCTCATCCAATACCTGTAAGGAACTCATGTCAATAACATGTGTAGGATCACTAATATAATGTCTTAAAACAGATACATGAAAAACATCGTGCATACGCCTCAAGGAATCAGGCAAGGCTAGTCCATAGGCCACGTGCCCCTTTCTCTCCACAATCTGGAAGGGTCCCATGAACCGAGGAGAGAGTTTATCTCCCTTTCCAAACTTGATCGAACTCTTATGCGGTTTAACCCGCAAGAAGACTCGATTGTCGACCTCGTAACTACGGTCGAGACGACGCGCATCGGCATAACTCTTATGTCGATCCTGCGCTTCTTTAATCCTTCGTCTTATTGTTTTCATTTTCTCTTCCATTTATTGGATCACTTATGGTCCCACCAGAACCCTATCTTCAAGCCAATCCCAACTCAAAGGCATCTGACATGGTCTCCCATAAAGAAATTCGAAAGGTGCCATCTTGATGGTGCTCTGGTAACTGTTGTTGTAAGAGAACTCCACTAGTGGCAAAAATTCTTCCCAATGCTTTTGTTGTTCCATCACGTACATGCACAACATGTCCTCCAAGGTTTGGTTCATTTGTTCGGTCTTTCCATTAGTCTCTGGATGATACGCAATACTACAGTTAAGTTGGGTTCCCAAGGCCTCTTGTAAACTTGTCCAAAATCATCTAGTAAGCACTGATCCTCGATCGGATATAATCCTCTTAGGCACGCCATGCACCCTCACAATATCACTAATGAAAACTCTAGCTATGTTAGGTGCCTGATACATCGTATGCATAAGAATAAAGTGAGCACTCTTCGTCCGAGTGTCTACTACTATGAAAATCGAGTCATATCTCCTTGCCGTCAGTGGCAATCCAACAATAAAATCCATCAAAATAACCTCCCTTTTCGATTCTGGAATAGCATGTGGTTGTAGTAATCCTGCTGGGTGTTTATGTTCAGCCTTTACCTGCTGACATTTTAGACATCTAGCCACATAGTTGTCTATGTCGACCTTCATTCCCTTCCAAAAGAATAAGGGTTTAAGGTCTGCCCTCATCTTCGTGACTCCCGGGTAAGCCATATAAACTGCTCTATGAGCCTCTCTTAGGATCAACATCCTCAACTTGTCGTTTGGAGGTACGTAAATCCAACCTTTAAACCTCAATAAACCATCGCCATCAAATGAAAATCCATCAAATCATGGTACCATCATTGTGTTTTGTCCAATAAAACCCTCAACCTCTTTGTACCAGTCATCATCACACTGTAAAGTTAAAATCGTTTCAAGTAGATTCGTTTGAAGAGGCAACATCGAAAAGATGTGTGGTATATGATTCAATGCATCTGCCACTCTATTCACTGTTCCTTTTATGTAAGTAATCTCGAAGTCGTACTCGCTAAGAAATTATGACGAACGTCGTTGTCGTGCGTTGAGGTCACTTTGTGTAAAAATGTGTTGTAGTCCACAATGGTCATTCCTTAGTTCAAATTTTCATCCAACAAGGTAGTGTCTCCAAACCTTCAAGGCATATACGATGGCTAATAACTCCAAATCATGCATCGTGTAGTTCTCCTCATGCCTTCTTAGTTTCCTAGAAATGTAAGAAATCACTCATCTATCTTGCATCAAGACTCCGCCTAAGCCTTCCTTGGATGCATCAGTGCATACCAAGAAGTTCACGTCCATTTCATGGACTTTTGGTATTGGTGTAGTTGTCAACAATTACTTGAGCCTTCGAAACACTTCCATGCATTTCTCGGTCCAAACAAACTTCTTGTTCTTCTTCTGCAATTACGTGATCAGATTTCCTATCTTCGAAAATCCCTCGATGAACCGTCGATAGTATCTTGCTAAACCCATGAAGATGCACACTTCCTAGACATTCATCAGCACAGGACATCCCATAATAGCCTCGACCTTGGCTAGATCCATGGCGATGCCTTCGCCGGAGATGACATGCCCTAAGTAGTGAGTCTTCGATTGATAAAATGAGCATTTGGACAACTTCCCATACAATTTGTGCTCTCGCAAACACTATAGGTCCAAGAACAAGTGCTTGTCATGCTCCTCCATCATATGAGAGTAAATCAAAATATCGTCAATGAACACTTGGACGAAGTTGTCCAAGTACTCGCAGAACACCTTGTTCATTAAACTCATAAATACCCCTAGGGCATTTGTCAGTCCAAACGGTAAAACAGTAAACTCATAATTTCCAAATGTCATTTTAAAGGCAGTCTTAGGGATGTCATCCTCCTTGATCCATAACTGGTGATACCCTGATCGCAAATTGATCTTGGAGAACAACATTGCACCCTTCATTTGATTGAATAGGTCATCAATTCTCAGCAAAGGATACTGATTCTTGATCGTAGCCTTGTTCAATTGATAGTATTCAATGCAAATCCTCCATGATCCATCCTTCTTTCATATGAAAATAACAGGTGCACCCCACGGTGACACACTAGGACGTATTAGTCCCAGGTCCAGAAACTCCTTCAGTTGCATTTTCAACTCTTGTAACTCCAGGGTTGACATCCGATAAGGCATTCTTGCTATCAGTTCAGTCCCCGGTTTTAGGTCTATGGTAAACTCAAACTCCCTCTCTGATGACATCCCAGGTAACTCCTCCAGAAACACGTCTGCAAACTCTCTCACCACTGGAAGGTGTTCTAGACCTTCTACTACTCCATTCTCATTTAACGCAAGGATCGCATAAAGCTTGCACCCCTTGCGCATGCTCTTTCGAAGTTGAAAGGAAAAGATGAACCTCAGGGAAACTCCTTGGTTCTATCCTACAATCACACATATATGTCCCTCATCATCGACCAAGCTCAACCGCTTTGTCTTACAGTTGAGTATCACCTCATGCGATTCCAACCAGTCCATACCAATCATGACAGCATAAGATTCTAGGATCATGACGTATAGGTTGGCCCTGGTAACAAACTCTCCCAGGTTAAGGACACAGCCCCTAACCTTTCCTCCAACCTTCTGTTTGGCTCCCGAAACCATCTCTACGAAGATAAACTCGTCCTGTTCGACTGCCTTTACCTTAATCCTTTTTAGCGTTGCACCAGAAATGAAACTCTCGGTAGCACCGAGATCTATCAAAATACTAAGGGTCTGGTCAGCGACGGTACCTATCGTCTTGAGCACAGTCAATCGATGCTCTGCTTAGTAGTTATTCACCGCTGCATGAATCTGATGGGCCTTGCCCATATCTCCCACGGTAGTGGGTCCGGCTGATCTGGACGCTCTGGTCCTCTCCATAGGGTAGTTGTGCTGGTAGTGTGGCTCCCCACACGTCCAACACCCCTTCTTTGGCCCAGTAGTCCTGGTACCCGAAGTAGAAGATGACGGCCCACCGGCCTGGAACACTAGTCTGTTCTGTTGAACAAGCCTAAATTGTTGTTGCTGCGAGTGGCGTTTCTACTAAAGTTGTGGTCCCTGATAAGGTGTCCGTTGCTGAGGCATCAGTCGCTGGGGTCTAGTGAATGTGGATCCCCTTTGGAAGCCACAATATCCTGGCGTATGTATGGTTGGTGCCTGATGTTGTTGTGCTCCCGATGAAACCTACCTTGTTGGTCTCGTTGGAGTCGTGGTCTGACCCCCACTGATAAGATCCTCCTCTGCTATGAGGGCCTTCTGGACGACATCATGCAAGGTCTAAGGCATCAAAATCCTAACCTTTGCACACAGGCTGTCGTTAAGGCCGAACACGAACCTATTGACCTTAAGTCTCTCAGTGTTAAGGTGTGGAGCATATCAGAGCAGCTCCATAAAACGGGCCTTGTACTTGGGCACCGTACGACCTCCCTGTCGTAAGGCGTTGAAATCATTGAGCTAACGCTCAATGAATTCCTTTAAAAGGTACCTCTCTCAAAACTGTTCCTCGAACAGTTCCCATGACACGTCTTCGACAGCCATGTTCAGCTACGGTAGGAGTGTCTTCCACCATAGAAGAGTGCTCCCCTTCAGTTGAAATACCACCATGCAGACCTTCATGTTGGAGGTGTAATCACGAAGTGTGAAGCACATCGCCATATTCTCCAACCATGCATCGACGACTACTTTGTCCGGGGCACCAAAGAACTCAGGAAATTTGACCTTCTCGATTTCACGGTGAATGCTACCAGTATCGACCGGAGCGTGCGGTGGAACCTCAGCGGGTGCAGGTGCCCTGGCCTCATCCCTGTCCAAACGGTTGATCAGTGCCTCGAACATGCACTGAAAAGATCTCATCATTCCGACTACATCGCCAACTACTATCTGCTCCTGTTCGAGAACCTGCTCGTCTCCCTAGGGGTTAGACCCCTCAGGTGTGGATGTTACTGGAGGCGTCGCGCCTCCTCCCCTAGCACCCTGTCATCTTCCTCTGCGGCGTCCTCTAACCATGATTACCTGCACACACACAAGTCAACTCGATCAGCAACAGTATAATCAATCATTCACATCAATGAAAGTCGTAGCGATCCCAAGTCGCGGGTTGAACCCGCTCTAATACCACATGTAACAAACCTCCTATTTCGTACAACAACACCCTCTTATAACAAGTGAGATTTTGTTTTTTGTGTGCGTGTGTGTACAAGGGTAATAAATACATTCTACTCTGCGTTGCAACACAATGACGAAGACGACACATGCAACTACGACCACAGCATAACTTCCTAAGATGCACATCAAGCATACGGAAGAAAAGAACGACAATCAACCAACAAGAAAATAAGAATGACTACCCGCCCGTCCTACCCTGGAATGGTTAGGACCTCTAAGACACATAAGAAATGCTCAAGCCAAGGTTCCCATCGATTTTGACCATTTAATGTCTCAGGGCTGGCAACTGTTCTGAGGAACAAGGAGGTTTCTACATCCCCCCCGACGCAAGAAGACCAAGCACATTAAAGTTTACATCCAGGTACAACATTAAATAAAAGCAACCACAACCCCCCCCAAACGGGAAGCGTAGGCTAAAAAAACGACATCGTCTATACCCCGATCCATCGTAAAGGCAAGCTAGTCAATAATTACAGTCTATATTAATCATCTATTATGAGCCCAAATTAGTATATCTAGAATGCGGAATATCATTAAGGTACAATCTAAACTAACCTTACAACAAATTCAGTGTGCAGTTTACAAGTGTCAACCAAGTACCATCTAAATCAACATTTAAAGAACATTACTAAACAATTCTATTGATTCGACTGGATCACTAATTAAAAATATAATTAATCCTTAATGAAAATCTAACTAGTCTATAAATTAGTTGATGAAGGTATCAATCTTATCAAACAACATGGACTACAATGCAAATTAAAATATGACAAATTTAATGCAGAAAATTGAAGATAAAAATATGAAAATAAAATGGATATGATTAAATCCATTCGTAACTATCCATCTATCATGATCATAACATGAGAGATGAAATCTCCATAATTGTAAAGATTTTCTGCAATTTTCCAATCTTCCAGGACTTAATTTCTCTTGGCCCATGATATATCTGAACTTAAGATGGATCTAGGTTGTATGCTAATTAAACATTTATGTTAGACACATGTATCAAGATGAGTACTTATTTGAAATCTTAACTTCCTACTGAAATCTCGTGTTAAATATGATATAAGTAAAGTAAATCTTTTTTTAACTCCAAATCTATTATGGCAAAAGGTGGAATCTCCTAAGAAGCAACTTGTGCTAAAATTCTTGATTCAAAAACAGTTGCAACTAAGGGATTTATTCCTCCAACTAATGTGTAATCAGAAAAAAAATATAATTGCAATGAAAATCGATTTCCCTAAATATTTTCCATACTACCTTAAACAGAGATGCACTGCACTGTTTACCCCAATGCCTAAACATAAATATTCATTACATAAATTTAATTATAAATTTTAAAAGAATTACTTCTGCGGAAGACTCGCAAAATAAATAAAAGCAAGCGCAAGGATTGATAAAGGTTATTCGTACATATGGAAGGTTGTGGACAATGACTATAACAACAATCTAAAAGAATTTGAATTTGGTAGGCTTGTTGGAGCTCTCTGATCAAGCAGGTGGACACGACCCTCCATTACTGTGCGCATTGAAAAATTAACCCAGAAACTCCGCGCGCATTGAAAATTAACCCAGAACTTGGCGCGCATTAAAAAATTAACCTAGAACTCTACGTGCGTCCATACGTTTGGGATCCTTGTATTTCTCACAAGTCTCAAGTTAGATTAACCTATTATAAGGCAAATCTCAATTCCTTCGCATGTTCCATTCTTTAATTAATTAAGGGTTGAAACAATGTTCACATAATAGCATTGGATATTAATGCTACCCGAACCAGGAAAATGCCCCAAAAGGCTGGGTAAAGTTTCATTAAATGCGATAAAAGATTGGAAGGCGATCGCCAGGGAGTAAAATAGAATAGAGCTAAACTACCAAGAAAACAAACCAAACGCAGAGTCCAGAAGATGATTGGTAAATTTCAAGGTCAATCCCTGACCGGCATGGAAATCGTAGATAAAAGGGTGCATCAGAAAAACATGTTTACGAATGCAGGTGTAAGGTAATATTCAAAGGTCACAAGTCATAGTAAGGTAACACACAATTGCGGGGGTACAATGTAGAGGCAAAAACTAATACGGGAAGTGGTCACACTGGAGCCCCAATAGGAATGTAATCTTAACCGAAGGACAAGTTAAATTCGAACCATAAGTAAATAAAATCCCAGACACAGTGCTAAGTTCGTTATCCATTCCAGTACCCTTCTAAACATAGGGATTAAATTAATCTTTTGTGCTGAAAATACAAGCATGAGAAATTAATCTCATCAATAATTTAAAGCAGAGCAATCACAATCCAAGAATGTTAAATTCACTAACAGAAATAACAAAGATTTTTCTTTTTGTTTTGCTTTTTTGTTTTTCTTTTGTGTTCATTCCAGCATACAAATTATAAGGACGCAGATAGGGAATGGAATCGCTTGGCATTGTAGGATACCAACACCATGCCAATTTAAAATTTATGCAAGAACAACGTTGTGTTAAAAATTGGTCCCTCCAACTATACACATGGGAAAAAGAACAAGATAATGACGAGATACAAAAACAAGCCGAGGATGAAGGAAATCTTCGCCAACAAACAATGGGAAGAGTTGGATAGTCGCACTAAGGCAAAAGGCAAACCATTAAGCCAAGGAAAAAAATAGAGGTAGACGGATGGATTCATCCTTCGCTTCTCCATCCTCGCACAGAAAAGTAGGGCGTTGAGATCCAGAGGTCTTTTAATACTAAGGCGATGACCGTAGATCAAGCTCCTAGCTAACTTCTCAGGTGAGGATTGGCGTGCTAGGGATGAAGGGAAACAATCGCAAGGGTCTCAGTCAACACCATAGGGTTGTCAGGTCAAATGGGGAACGAAGACCATGGGAGTCAACAATCATCAGGCTAGGATAATGACAGTTTCAGTCATCAAATTTTAAAATAACTCAGTTTAACTACCCAACAATCATGCAGATCCAAAACATAAATCCTACAACATTCTATCATTCAAACGAAGAAGCATATTGTTGCTTATTTGCCTTCTTCGACTATCATCTGCGCACTCCGTGCAACTCTCGCTTGCCTACCGTCGAGACTACACTGGTACCTCCCAGCCAACACTGGGGGTACTCTTCTTCCCCCTTATCCCCCCGAGCCGCAAAGAGGCCACACACACTATCCAGAGGTTTCATCTAGCTCCTAGCTCACCTTGCAAGGCCAAGCTACAACTCCTCTCCGAGATGAGTTTCCCAAATCCCCACAAGTAAATCAGTCAAGTCGATATTTCTGCAGTGTAACGTTACGCAAACAGAAGATGATCCTTCCTCCTTCTCCTCCCTTTCTTTTATAGAGTTTCGAACTTTCTTTCTTTCCCTAAATCTCATTTAATTAAAGTTTTAATAATAAATTCTCAAAAATTCCTCTCCGTACAAGTGTCCCTCATCCCCTACAATCCTCCACGAATTAATTTCTTTAAATAAGTAATTATCTTTATTTCCCTCACCCACCTAGAGTTACTCCTAGAATTACTCATAGGTGTACCTAGATTCCCTTATAGGTTTTAAAGGCTTTCCCTATTATGAAATTGCTAATTCAATTCAAAATTAGAAAGCTCTTAAATGTGGATTCCTTACTAAGTTGACTTCCCTTTTTTTCCCTCAAGTTCCCCTTTTTCCTCTTTTATGTTACCTCTTTTCCCTAGTTTCCTATTTTATTTTTATTTTCCCGCTTTCCCTTTTTTACTTAGAACTAAAAAGGAAAGTGTGGAATATAACCCCTTTTCCCTTTTATCATTAATTTAGTATCTTTTAAATTATCCAAAGATAAAATAATTAATTCCCTCTTTACTTTTTATATCCACAGATTTTATTTCTTATGAATAATTTAATTCTTACTCCCTCCATATTAAATTTTTTTATGAAGACCATAATCATTACTTAAGTGGTTTATATTTTAAATTTTATTATTTTATTTCATTTTATTTATTTATTTATTTTTAATTATTATTATTAGTAGTAGTAGACAAAATTTTACCCCTAGCAAAATTTTAGACTTAGAACTTAGATTTTGTACTGGGCGACATTTAATTAGGGAAAATGTTTTATTTTTATTTTTATTTCTTAACCTGTTATTAGCCTTAGGGCCATCTAGGATCATCCCTCTATCATCATCAATGCGACGTACCCTCCAGGACGCACTAGGTGCTCCAAGGGTGCCACTTGCCTCATATGTTCCCTTGCGCGATGTGCCCTTCAGGCGCACGACGTGCTCCAAGGGTGACACTCGCCTCTTGACTGATTGGTAGACATCAATAACCCCTAGAGTCAACACTCCTCTAGGTGAACTTGTGGGAGACTAAGGGCTTCTAAGGAATAAGGCCCCTGCCTTATTGTGCGCCCCTTAGAATCATCGTGAGTGATTGTCGCAATCTTCCGTCACAACATCATGCATCCTCTCGAACTAGGTAATCGTTAACCTACAGTTCGAGCCACGGTGGGAGTGCTAGTAGGTTGTGGTAGGGTTGATGTCCACACCTCTCCCTCAACATCTCTGGTAGTCATGTGTGGCCCCTTTACTCCATATGTGAGTCTAGTCGACAAGCTATCGTCAGCCTGCATCATCAACAAATCATGTCAGAACATATCCATATCATATAATCTAGTCAGATGCACTAATATCACAGTAAAACAATCAAACCCCAATGGCACACTCTCTGACTTGATCCGGAGTCCAAGGGGTTCCATCGATGCCTCTGCATCCTCAAGGTCCAAAACCCTGCACACTCAGTAAAACTAAGTCAATTCTCTATGTCAAAGCAGTAATACAACATGTCATCATCCCATAACGCCTCATAATCAAAATCAAAATCTTTAATAGCATAATAATCCAGATCACTTGCAAGCAAGTGTTCTCAAAGAATAAGTTTTCTAGTGCACCAGAGCGGGATGTTACAACAGTTTCAAGTAAATTTCTTGCCAACACAAAATATCACATGACATTGTATCATAGTCACTCAATATGTCAATAATATGTTCATGTAAATTATGTGTGTTTAGTGAAAGAGTTGACATTGATTATTCTTATTCTATGGATTGATTATCATATTCAAGATTCCATTTCACACTACCTCACAGATGTTGTATTTCAATATCCACTTTTTGTTTGATGTTGAAATTATGATTTGTAATAGGATTTAGCAGATACAATGATTCTATGTTCCTATCACATGATAAAGTCATGTAGACTAGTCCATGGAATCATATTCTAGAATTTTCAATGAAACACTATCCAATGTCAAACCTTGTGATCTATGTATTATGCAATCACATGCAAGTTGAATTGGAAATCACTTCCAAATCTTTAAATGTCATATTCCCGATGTCATTGACATTGGCCTTTCTATTCGAAGAATAGGTATCCAATGTTGGGAGATGTACAGTGTATATGAATGAGCTAGCTTATTAGCTTGGTAATGTTCAATATGTGGATCACATAACTTAATCCATAGTACATCAACTTTATCTATTTTCATATATACCTTGACAATTCCATCTGTACCATTCACCAACGTATCTTGCAAATCATAGTTGTAAGCATATATTTCAACTAAATTGTTTAATTTTACCAAACATTCTGACAAAAAAGTAGTTGTATATTGATGTTGCATTTATAAGTATACAAGTTCTTGAACTGCAATTTAATGTCAAAGAAAGTGTTATACGAACTGCTTGTTGATCTAACATTTGTTGAATATTATAAAATGTATTTCCAAGCATACATATCACTTTCATAGAATTATTTTTACCTTTTTCATGATGATAGGGATTAAAATGTTTTACTTCCTAACACCAATGGGATGTTGGGACCTTTGTTTCTACCACCCCGAGTATTTCTAAAATGGTATATTATTTGTAATGTTACCAAGCCAATATTCCAAGAACATCACGATTTTGGGTGTCTTTTTAAACTTTTACTAGTTGTGGCATTTCGTCAAACACTTTGTTGATTTACTTGTTTGTATGTGTTTACTTGTAGGTTGACCTCTTGATTTAGGCCTTAGGGTTTATGATGATGAATTTATATATGTGTTTCATAAATAAACAAGAAGATATCGTAATGGAACAACCTCAACCATATGTAAGATCAACAATATGATAGATAATCCAAAACACCTCAGATCTGATTTTATTCATAAATAGAAGAACCTGATACAATGAAGATGTTGGTCTGGAATGCTCAATAGAGGGATCAAATAACGCAATAGGAGCTACTACAAAATACTCCAAGGAGATATTATAAGCCTCCAAAGGATGCATATACCATGAATACCAATACAAGAAAGACCTAGGCCGTATGAAGTTTCAACCCCCAAGCTAGAAGATGTCATGCCCTGCTGAATCACTAAATGGACTCAACAACTCGGCCCTACTACCCAAGATGTCCAATCACTTCGATAAATATGCCAAATAGTAGATCAGGTAAAGGAAAGAACAACCCAGGTGCTCAAATATCCAAGATCCCTCTCAAACTCATGGATCTGACTCTCCTCCAAAGAATGGTGTGCCCCGTGGACGCCTAAAACCCTAGATAATTTGGCCTATCTCCTAGAGGCCTCCAAATATTCCAAAAAACCACTAGAATGATGGATTATGCCTTGGTTACCTCCCTGGTGAAGTCCCAAGTGAAATGATTAAGATCTGATCGACCAAATGGATGAAATCACTTTATGAAGTGTGCTCCTCTCCTCCAATTTGTCCCATGCATCTAATCAATCAAATGACACATAAAACTCGACAAGAATGCACTAGATATAATGGCCATGACCCTGCAATGAAAACATAGGTGCTAGAATATCCATAAGCCCTACCAATCACCTGTAACTAACTTTTCTCAATGGATGGCATGCCCCCTTGCTGGAAACCTCAATGATGTGCCCTCCTTCGCTTCATGTGTCTCTGGCTGGTGTAGAATCCTCCTTCACTAATTAGATATGAACTAGAATGGTGTGGGAGAGTATTGAATATTCGAGACCAATCTTGGGACAAGCTAGGTGGAATCTTTCACCACTGAATCATCCTCTAGGGTTTGTTAAGTCAAAACCCTCAAAACCCCCAAGGTATGGGCTCTCTAGCTAGAAGCCAGATATCAAAATGATAAACATACATGAATGAAAGAGAGAATAGAGGCCCTTGCCTCTTCTTTATACTTCCTGCATCTCCTTGTCTATCCAAAGTGACTTTTCTTTTTTAATTATTAATTAATTAATTAAATCACTTTAATTAATTAATTAACCTTTTTACCTCTGAAAAGCACCTTATCTCTCCTCGTGGCTTCCCTGGCCACTGGAAGTCACTTCTCACCATCCTATCTTGTAGTGTTTCTCCTCTCGATTCCAATGAGATATTACATTGAGAGGTTCCTCCAAGTATTGTGCCCAAAATGACCTCTTCAGTGAATTTAATTGACTTATAGCTCAAAATACTCAAAATCATGGAAATCGTCGGAATGCAACGGAACCAAAGCCAATCCATGCAGAATGGATCATAATGATGAAATAGGATGAGTGATGCAATATGGACCCCAAAGTATCCCTCAATAGATCATGCACTCGCTATACTCTCCAATTGGCTACTCTGGTCACCATAACCATCTATAATGTAATGATGTTCCAAAGTGGAGACATTACAGTCCTCCCTGCTAGAATATTGCTTTTCCTCAAGCAATAACCAAATCCCTCCAAGTATAATACCAGGATCCCATGTCCACCTGTGGGACGCACAGTAGACCCCATCCAAAGATGAACTATCACATAATCTGCCCCTTGGGTACCATATCAAGACATGAGCTGCAATCCCGTGGGAAGGATAATCCTGAAATATATCAACATTGTGAAACTCATGCACATGACACATGGCCTCATCCTGGAATCAGTCCACCCTCCAAGATACTACCAAGATCAACATGGCCTCCATCAAATGAAAATGTTGATGCCATAATGAGATATTGCAAGACCTCCATGAGACACCCTCAAGTGATGTGATCTCCTCAACACTAAATCTCTAAGGAAAGTTAGAACAACTTTCCCCTGCAAAGGCCCACTCGCCCTTGTGAGTCGGTGAAATTCTCAACCCTGTAATCCCTGGGCCCCATGATAATCTATGTCGAAGGTCACCATGTTTAACTGCACTATGCTGACCATGCATGTATGAACCCTGTATATATACTGGATTCTCCACTCCTGGATCCTCAAGCTGAAATACCTGTGGCAATTGGACCTATTGTCTAGAAGTTGCATCTGTAAAAACATCTTTGTGGAAGTAATACCTGCCCAACCATCTCCATGGCCGATCATGATGATCAAGAGTGACAAGCTACCTCACTCCATAGGACAAGTCCCTGCAGGCCCATTCCAAACCTACTCATGCTGGAGTATGTGGCTCTCTCACGTAGCTTGGGTCATCGTGTAGCGAAAAATCCTGCTAACCAACTGAACTCCCGAATCCCATGGAAAACTTGGAAATTTATCACTTAAAATATCCTCTAACTGCTCCTTTGTGAGACTGATCAATGTCAGAATCCCTCTGTGCTCATATGTTATCACCTGGACTATGATACTCACCATCACACACCAAGTCTCAACTGGATGCCTATGAAGTTCCACCTCTATCCTGCTGGATGTTGTAAATATACTCATGTCATGTGGTCTCATCCTAGCCACTCTCCATGTCCTCAGCCACTGTATATCTCTCCTCTTGTTGTTGTATATGATAAAAGTGTTAGGAAAGGATAACAGGAACATTTGTAGATAACTATAGGACTAGATTACATCACATGATTTGGTCAATCCCAAGGATTCGAACAGAAGCTCGTCCATCGGTATCCATGATAAATACTCATTTGTAGTCATCACCGAATCCCAACCATCCAGTACAACCGGAAGTAACTCCTCTAACTGTTGGTCAACCAAAAACCATCCCTCGTCTCCCATGCAACTGCTAATACGGTGAAGGTGCTCTCTCATAACCATGTACTCTTGCAAAGGAGTGAAATCTGCATGCTCCCCTAAGTGTGTCTCCTCCATGCAATCCAATACATCCATTTGAATCTGACTGCATGTCTCGACACATCTCTTTGAACTATCTCTCATCACGGTATGCCCCTACATACTCATGTCATCTCCTTTATACAGTTGTTGCATCATAGATCCTGGCAATACTACTGGATCAACTTCTATCGAAAGGTCAATCACTCTCGAGACACAAATGGAAGTGTCCTCCATCAACTGGTGCCCCTCTTCTAGACCACCAACATCCTCTCGCCATGTGACCAAAGGATATATATGATTGTCCACTAGGATAGATGAAGTCGATCTCTGACGGATCTCCTCAAGAAGCTCCTCTGATTTGGACTTTGATTCTTGAAGGGTTGTCTGTGTGCCTCTCAAGAATCCTTGAGTTCTCTCCAACTCCATCTCCCTCAAGTCTCTATGATACATATCACCAATCCCCAGTAGGTAGTTCTTGTCTGTCAACAACTGTTGGAAGCCGGTCCTCATCACAGACATTGATCCAGATTATTTTTGGCACGAAATGAGATCGGAGATATAATAAAGAAATGCACAGAGATATCACAAATATTCAATAATATAATAGAAATGTATCAGAGATGCAACCATAAACACATATATACAGTAATACACGATTTCTATTAATGAAATAAATGTACAGAGTCCGTAAAAGTACAGAGTGAAAGACTCGCTAGAATGGTGGTAGCTTATCTCTGAGAAGAGATGTGACGGCTACTCGCATTAGCAAGAAGATGATTATTACAATGAGGATCTAAGGGCCTTTTTAACATAAGTAAAATCCAAAACCCTAACCCCGGAAGATGAAAATCCAAAAGGTTTGTGGGCCCCGATGGGGGTAGTTGATACGTCAACTTCCCAAGGGCGTAACTTTTGCATACGATCTCCATTTGGGTCGCATGATAGCTCATTAGAAAGATCTATCCGAGAAATACAACTTTTGGGTGAGAAACATTGATCTACGATCCATGTTGTTCCCCGTTTTCTCAAAAAACATCGTTTATGGCCTCAAAATGGCCACTGAAGTTAAAAACTGCTAAAAATAGTAAATTACCAAAATTGCAGAAACATGTTTTGGGCCAGTTGGAGAAGGTGGGTGGCCACCGATATCCACCTGGATCAAACCTCCCTCCTTAGGAAGCAATGGTCTCCATTGCGTTGAGTTCCTGGGGGAGAGGGGAAAGCGATTGTTGAATCTGAATCTTAGTGATGTGCTTGCCTTGCTGGAGAAGTGGCATTGCTTAGCTTGTTGAAGGCTATCATGAACCTTTGGCTGGAATGTTTGGACCTTTTTAACCAGTCTGGCTATTTTAGATGACTATGTGTAGAAGAAATCTTTGTTCTTTGTTGCAACCTTGTCGACCTGCTTCTATTGGATAGAAGGTGCTTGGGCCGAAGCTGTGGTGGTTGCAGTATCCTTTTGTTCCCTTTTTGAATAGATTATGGAGAAGGTGATTTTTGTAGTATGAGATACTACCTTGTGGCACTGTTTAGGTGGGGTGGTAGTTGGAAATACCTCTGGTATCATGTAAAGATAACCCCCTAGAGTAATAATGACACTACGAGGTCGAGACTCATAGATAGCATGGCGTTTCCACATATATGGCTGGCCCAAGAGAACATCACAGACATCCAGTGGGGAAACATCACATAATACCTCATCCTTGAAGTGTTGTATGCCATATGACAATCGACACTGCTAGATGACACGAAGATCTCGTCCTTGGCGAAGCCACCCGATGCTATATGGTTTTGGGTGTGGTGTTGTCGACAATCCCAACTATTTGACAACCTCTGTTGAGATGAGGTTCTTTTGGCTTCCACTATCAACAATAAAATCCAGCGGGGTCCCCTTCACCCACATCTGTGAATTAAAAAGGCACTCCCCCTCTTCTGGATCTGTTGGTTCTTCTGGTTGAATTGCTGCAGTCGCGACAATAGAAGTGGGGTCTGCGTCGATGATCTGTCTTTCACCATTATTTTCATAATCAGATTCTGAATCAGGTTTCGGCTCCTTGTCTTTGATCTCGACCACCAATGACTATTTTGAGCGACATACATCGGTGTTGTTCTAGGGGCTTTTGTGGAAATTGCACCATTTTCTGGTGTCCTTCTTTGTCTTCCCGTGACCCTTCTTTTCCTGTGGCTTGGACTGGTTTTCGGGAGACTGTTTGTTAGGGTTGTCTTTGTCATACTTTGGTTGTTGTGGATTTGCAGACCCGAACTCCCGTTTGTTCTGGTGCTTAAATTTCTACTCGATTTTAACATCATATTAATAGGCAACACCGAGTGATGAGATGTCCAAAAAATCCATTTCAGTTTGGATGTATCTATGTAGAGCCCCATGTTGTTTTAGAACCAAATGTCCTTCAGAGTCTTTGATACCCATCTTGGTGCACAAGTTATGGAAGATATTGGTGAACTCCAGAACTAATTGGCCCCTCTCTTGCCGCAATGTGGTCCATCTCATGTACTGGTCCTCAAAGTTGCCAATAGGATAGTATTGTTCCTTTACCGCATCCACAAAAAAATCCCAAGTGGGCTCGGCCCCATATATTCTAGACTCCTCTGTGGAACTTTGCTCCCAGTAAGTTTCCCACCAATGTTTGACATGGGGGAGATCCTTAAGGAGTGCGAAGGTGATCTTTTCCTTGTTGTAAAAATTATGAACAGAGAAATAGCCTTCTAGCAGATTTAACCATTTATCTAGGGAATCTACATCTATTTGACCTTCAAATACGGGAATATCAAAATTAACCTATACCTTGAAAGGTGAGGCGCCTCCAAAGTGGCCACTTGATGAAGATGCGCCTGATGCTATCGGCATGTGTTGAAGGATGTGGGAAAAATTCTCCATCATTTCGTCCCTCTGTCGCATGAGAGCTTGCTCAAGCAACAGACTGATAGGATCATCTGCTCCATCGTTTTTCTTTTCTTCCACCATTGAGGGTTTCTTGGGTGTGCGAGAGCGATTGTCCTCAAGAGAGACAAGCTCGAGACCCAACTTGCTATACTCGGATCTCGTCGGGGACATGCACTGAAAAACGATCAAGAGCAGCCTACTCTGATACCATTGATCCAGATTATTTTCGGCACGAAATGAGATCGGAGATATAATAAATAAATGCAGTGAGATATCGCAGATATTCAATAATATAATAGAAATGTATCAGAGATGCAACCATAAACACAGATATACAGTAATACACGATTTCTATTAATGAAATAAATGTACAGAGACTGTAAAAGTACAGAGTGAAAGACTCGCTAGAATGGTGGTAGCTTATCTCTGAGAAGAGATGTGACAACTACTCGCATTCGCAAGAAGATGATTATTACAATGAGGCTCTAAGGGCCTTTTTAACATAATTAAAATCCAAAACCCTAACCCTGGAAGATGAAAATCCAAAAGGTTTGTGGGCCCCGATGGGGGTAGTTGATACGTCAACTTCCCAAGGGCGTAAATTTTGCATACGATCTCCGTTTGGGGCTCATGATAGCTCGTTGGAAATATCTATCCGAGAACTACAAATTTTGGGTGAGAAACATGATCTATGATCCATGTTGCTCCCCATTTTCTCAAAAAACATCATTTAGGGACTCAAAATAGCCCTAGAAGTTAAAAATTGCTAAAAATAGTAAATTACCAAAATTGCCAGAAACATGTTTTGGGCCAGTTGGAGAAGGTGGGTGGCCACTGATATCCACTTGGATCAGACATTCTCTCTAAGAGAGTATGAAATTCATCTATAGAAAATGCCTCATCTAAACTATCAATTTCCATTGATGCCCTCCAGCAACAATCGACCATCAATGCATGCATGTCATCAATGAGCCTGCTGGCAGCCATGATCATATCCTCACTGACTCTCAATTGTCCTGTCAAGTAGTGTGACTCTTGATCATAGTCATGTTGAGGTTCCACCTCATATCCCTCACTGCTAGTGTCAGTACTGCTAGTGTCAACCCCAGAATCCCCAACATCACTCTTTGCAAAATATGAAACAATGAAATGATCCCTGCCTACGGTGCTATTGGGTCCTCCTATATGTGACTGCATAACATCCCCAACTTCTATCTATCTCTGAATCATATTGTACCGGTGTGAGCAATTGTATCCTCTTGTGCACTCATCGTGCTACTATCATTTATGCCTGTATCTCATATAGATGTGTCTAGACATGTGCTATGGTCATCCTGAATAATAAAGAGTGCATCCTCGTCAATGCAGGCTGATCCTGGAAGTAAGTGCCAAATAAACCTATTAGTATCCACAATCTACTCAACTAATGGAGTCTCCAAAAGGTGTGACTCAATCTCCTCATGTTGATCTATATGTGTAAGGTCAACTGTCTGTACGTCCTATATATCATCCTAGATCTGTGGATCCATGTGTCTATGGTGTGTATCTCTCATGTGTGTCTCTTCTATGCTACTATTATCCTCATATGATGTGAATTTCATAGGTGTCTGGAAAGATGACATATGTGTCACGGTCACCATAGGAAGATGGTCATATGTAGGTATTAACTCGTGTGAATCCTCACTAGTGTCACCACTTTGCTGAGGTGTAATTTCATCAACAGTATGTGATATGACTATTGAAGCATAAGTGTTATCATCCTTTCCATCCCACTTCTTCTCCAATGTGCAAGGGTCACTATCATCCTCAAGAGTGCAAGAATCACTAGCCTCTATGAAAGAGTCACTATCACCAGCCTCTGTGCAAGAGTCACTATCATCATCATATTTCTTCATATAAGCATATATCAATCCATCCTCACATGCATAATCATCATTATCATAGCATACCTCAATAATATGCTTCTCACCCTTACCTCTATGCCTATGATCTAGTTCCCAAGGAACCTTGCAACTGTAGCAAAGTTGTGTGCTTCTAATGGATGTGGGCTTATATTGTGCTTCCTTCCATCTAGTTGTTGTGGCCATGTATTCCATTGCCTGATTGACCCAGAATGTAATCTTATTTGTGCTCCACCTAAGATTTTTCATGGATAAATATTGTTGTAATGTTACTTGAGCAATAGTTTTCTCACTAAGGTCATAGTAATATTCCCATATACAACATACAGTCTCTCTAGAAAAATCCTTAATATCCATCTCTTCTAATGGAAGAACCCTCTATGGCTTTGCATGCATGTGGTAATTCCCATTGGCTGGAAGGAATCTAATCTTTGATACCATTGTAATGTTCCCAAGACAATATGCCAAGAACCTCACTATTTTGGGTGTCTTTTTAAACTTTTACTGGTTTTGTCGATTTACACTTTGTCGATTTACTTGTTTGTATGTGTTTACTTGCAGGTTGACCACTTGATTTTTTTCTTAGGGTTTATGATGATGAATTTATATATGTGTTGCAACAATAAACAATAATATATTGTAATGGAACATACCTCAACCATATGTAGGATCAACAATATGATAAACAAGTCAAAACACCTCAGATCTGATTTTATTCATAAATAGAAGAACCTGATACAATGAAGATGTCGATATGGAATGCTCAACAGATGGATCCAATAACACAATAGGAGTTTCTACAAAATTCTCCAAGAATATACTATAAGCCTCCAAATGTTGCATATACCATGAATACAAATACAAGAAAGACCTGGGTCGTATGAACTGTCAACCCCCAAGATGGAAGATGCCACACCCTGCTAAATCACTGAATGGCCTCAACAATTCGGCCATGTTGCCAAAGATGTCAAATCACTTTGGTAAATATGCCAAATAGTAGATCAGGTAAAGGCAAGAACAACCCCTGTGCTCAAATCTCCAAGATCCATCTCAAACTCATGCATCTGAATCTCCTCCAAATAATGGTGCACCCCCCTAGATGCCTAAAGCACTAGATAATTCAACTTTTCTTCTAGAGGCCTCCAAATGCTACACAAAACTACTAGAATGATATATCGAGACTTGGTTACCTCCCTGGTGAAGTCCCAAGAGAAATGATGAAGATATGATCTACCAAATGGCTGAAATCACTTTCTGAAGTGTGGTCATCTCCTCCAATTCGTCCCATGCATCCAATAAATCAAATGACACACAAAACTCCACCGAAATGCACTAGATCTAATGGCCACGACCCTACAATGAAAACCCAGGTGATAGAATCTCCAGAAGCCCTGCCAATCACCTGGAACGAACTTCCCTCAATGGATGGTCTGCCCCCCTACTGGAAACCCCCAATGGTTTTCTCTCCTTCTCTTCATGTGCATGTGGCTGGTGTAGAACCGTCCTGCACTTAGTAGATCTGAACTAGAATGGTGTGGGAGAGTATTACATCTCCAATATGAATCTTGGGACAATATAGGTGGAATCTTTCACCACTAAATTGTCCTCTAGGGTTTGTTAAGTCAAAACCCTCAAAACCCCCAAGGTATGGGCTCTCTAGCTGGAAAAAAGATATCAAAATGATAAACATATATGAATGAATGAGAGAATAGATGCCCTTGCCTCTTCTTTATACTTCCTACATCCCCTTGTCTCTCCAAAGTGACTTTTCTTTTTTAATTATTAATTAATTAATTAAATCACTTTAATTAATTAATTAACCTTTTTACCTCTGAAAATCACCTTATCTCTCCTTGTGGCTTCCCTGGCCACTGAAAGTCACTTCTCACCATCCTATCCTATAGTGTTTCTCCTCTGGATTCCAATGAGCTATTATACTGAGAGTTTCTTCCAACTATTGTGCCCAAAATGACCTCTTCAGTGAATTTAATTGACTTATAGCTCAAAATACTCAAAATCATGGAAATCATCGGACTGCAACGGAACCAAATCCATTCCATGCAGAATGGATCATAATGATGAAATAGGATTAGCGATGCAATATCGACCCAAAAATATCCCTCAATAGCTCTTTTACTCGTTATAATCTCCAACTGGCTACTCTGGTCACCATAACCCTATGTAATGTAATAATGTCCCAAAGTAGGGACATTACATTATGTGGATGCATGGTAATCTTCCAAAAAATTTCCACGATCAAAGGTTGGTTTTATTTCTATAGCCTCTGCACTCTCTAAATTTTTATATTGTCTCCATGCATGGTAAGCATCTAGTAGTTATGAATATCAATAGTTAGTTTCCAATACAAGGACTAATAGCCTCTGAAGTGGTGTACCGTTACTAATATATTACCTATCGACTTCAAAGGTCATATCCTATTTTTAAAAACAAGAATTGCGAGATCCAAAGTGATATATAAATATTGGTCACCCTATCTTATTTCCACCTAGCTCCCCTAACCATGAACTATTTGGAGTTTACTCCTAGACTACTCAAAGTTATGATTAGCTTATTGTTGCATCAATTCTAGCTATCGTAATGTCAAATTATAGCTTGCCCACTTCGACCACCTTTTCAATCCATTATTTTTCCCTCCAAACATAATTCTGACCACATTACCAACAATTTCAAACTTCTATAACCAATGAAATTAGGCATTTGACCAATTTTTTCAATCAAGACTTTTGTCAAATACTTCCTAGTTAAACTATAAGTTCCCTTCTAAACAATCAATTCCAACCACAAAAGCTCAGTCACCAGTGCCATAAAATGAGCCCTGATACCACTTTGTAACATACACAACCCCTCTATATTTCTACTAAAGTGATGTGGTACTTCAAAAACATCAATTACATTATTGATGCAAATCAAATGGAGTTAGTGTATTCAATGGTACTTATTTTAAACTATGAGAACATATAAATGAAATGTGATTGTAATGTCCCAAAGTTTACAAACATTTAACTATTTAATTTCTTTCTAGTTTATGTTATGAAAGTATTGGAAAAGACTTATGTGGATCTATATCATCATGAACATTGAAGATAAATATTTTTGTAATTTTATTTATTTATTTATTTTACTAACAAGGAACAAATTGATTAGAAAATCTAGTTACAAAGAGTAAATCATTATTCCATGGGTGAGTGAAGAATATAAAAATTAATAGTCTATGGATGGGAAGGGTGGAACCCTACTCCCAAAGGTGTGGGATGTGAGGAAACAAGCTAGAACAAAAGTAGTCCAAGAAGATTCCCTAGGGTTAGGGATGATGCCAACTTCAAAAGACCTAGGCAAGATATTATATACAGGTATGTTATGAGGCAGGGCACTCTTGAGTACTTATGAAGTGAGTTTAATGGGAACTAAACTCTTAAAAATCTTGGATACTTGGTTATGAGTTTCATTCTTTATGGAATAATGATTTAGGCTCAAGGGTGGCAAGGACAAGTAAATTTGGCTATTTTTGTCTATGGTTGGGATGAATGTTTCTACTTGAAAAAAAAATGGTTAATAAACATTGTAATGAGAAATACAAGAAAATATATAGAGTTTTCATTACAAAATATATTTCTCGTAAATATGATCAAGGCTTACCCACATACAATATGAGTTTTTCTTAGAACCTTTAGGATCATCACTCATTCCTACAAGACCACAATCGTTGGTATGAGAATGGGTGAATATGATCGTGATATCATTTGAAAGAGAACATAAAAGAAAAACTAAAATAAAACAAGTACAATAGTTCTGTAAAAACCTAACAAAACTGATAAAAAAGGAGTAAGCAAAATCTTAAAAATAAATTCAATTTGATTAAAATAATAATTACGTTTTCACGCATCAATTAGTAACATGCCTAGGTACACTGAACTTTTATACATTGTTTCACAATTTACTAAATCCTCTCTTCACGAAACAAGAAAAACTCACACTCAAACAATAATCCATCTAAAACACAACAATAAATTTAAGGTTCTATCTACTTGTAAACCTTATTTATGGTTGCTGATATAGCCTAACAATATTTACGAAAACAAAAATTTTGGGCGTAAGTAAATTACGCTCCAAGGATTCAACAATCACTTCACTTTATTTTATAGACGTATAAGTAGTTCAACCTTTGCTTAGACGATCTACACAATAACCTACGTTCATGGGTGTCGCAGAACTATAAAATCCTACAACTTGGGCCAATGGTCAGCTGGCGAAACCTACGAGGAGAACAATGACATCACCTGGTTATCATTCGGTGAAAAATGCACATGACACTGCCAGTAGGGTGTTAAGTATTCCCGGTTCTTACTATAGCTATCCGATTACTAAAGAGATTAGGGGTGAGTTACGAATTTTCTTCCACAAAATCTCGTCCCAAGCGCTGTATAAAGTCATAGATATTGCTTAGGGTTTAGCATCGCGAATCTCTAGAAACAGGTCGAACCCGAGCATTAAAAGATTGATTCTAAATCGAGACCAACCATGAGAACAATTTATTAACCCTCAAAGGTACTAGGTAATTCTTGGAACCGATCTCACTACTTAATACCATTTGAAACCATAATAGGCTTTCTATGCAACCTAAATAAATAGAGATTGTAATGTCTCATTTTTGGCGAGATTTGAAAAATTAAATATTTAATTAACTATTTGGTTATGTTTAAATTTAATTTTAGAACTAATTTTTAATTAATTATTATTTAAAAATTAATTATTATTTAATTTTAAGTGTTTTAAATAAAAGATAAACATTATAAAATCACATTATTAAAAAGTTTTTTTTTTAAGCTTTGAGGAGTTCAAGTTAGATCTTTCTAGAAAGATCCAATAAACCTTTAAAATGAGAGAAGAGATAGTCATTTGGGCAGGTCACATTTGGTGTTTATTTATTGTGGAGTGTTTGATGAGTCGATGGGTTTTAGAAAAACTCTTTCAGTGGAGTTTGGTTTTGGTGGTGAAACTATCCATCCTAGTTAAACAAAGAGGGGAATATGTTCTCATTGGAGCTTCAGTCGCTATGTTTGTTATTGATGTATTGTATCTACCATAATAGCCATTTCTTCTTATAAAGTTTTATTCAATGATCCTGTAATGTTATATAAAGTTTTATTCAATGATCCTGTAATATTAAAATGTCCCTGTTATTTGTTCCATTTATGTGTACCATGTTGTATGTATGATATGTAGCAAAATTAATGCTCTAATTTTATTAGAGCCCTAGTTTTCTTATAAACGAGATCATACAATGGTATCATAGCGTAATGCTCAATAGTTGTGGTTCATAAGAAGGAAAATATAGCATGATGCTCGATAGTTGCAGTTCATAAGAAGGAAAATACAAGTCTTTGCTTGTGGATATTATTTCTTTATGATTGACAAATCGAGTTATTGCTTGGAAATTGTTCTTCATTAACTGTAGGTCAAGCTCCTCATTTTGGATAAATTCTTAATTGTTGAGTCGAATCCTCTAGTTCTGGGTGCAATCTTCAGTAGAGGGTTGAGTCCCTATTGGTGGGCACTATATTTCATTTTTTGGGTATATTCAATGCTACATTGGGGGTGATTTAGACTATTATCTACAACCCATCTACTCTTGTATTGGCAAGCAATCCCTCAATTGGGATTTGTGGGAGTCATAACTCCTTGTGTTGAACGATTTGACTTTGAGAGGGCTTAACTTGAGAAACCAGGGTAAAATAATCTTGGAAATTTCAGATTTAACTTGTAGAGGCCGATTTATGGTCTTGGGAAACAAATTATTTTGTTGGAACGGTTAGAATATGTAATTCATACTTGTTGTATAATTGGGTTAATGATCTGTTGAGCAGGTAGTTATAATTAGATGACCTGAGAGAATAGGTCAAGGAGGTTGTTAGATAGTTGGTTGTGAGAAAGATTCTCTCCAATCAAATCTCCTAGTTTGGTGTGTGGTTGAGATATTTGCTCAACCTCTATTGCTATTATTAGAATAAGTTAGATTTGATAAAACTCTATATAATGAGCCAATGTATTGTATAATAAATTTAGTATTCTAAAAGAGATGTAGAATCATGTTTATCTCATTTATTAATTTGGTATCAGAGCATCAGGGTTGGGCGTGACTCCCTCATGGGAGTGACCAAGTACATGCTGAGAGTAGAGGAGTGTGTTTGACTTATTGGAGATTGCAGCTGTGAAGTAAGGATTATTGCAATTCACCAGAAGCAATTCCTATTGCAGAGAACCAGCGCGCGTTCGTCCTCCGGCTCCGGATACTAGAGGAGTGAAGGATTAAAGTCTCGAGTTGTGTGGAGGAGACCGCGTGGAGAGGCGTGGAGGAGAGCAATCGATTTGGTAAGATCGCCCAGATTGAGATCGTTGTGCTGCAGGATCGTGGTGTTGCAGAGGAAGAGAGGCACGCAAATTTCTGTTTAGATCTGTGATGGTCTTCCGAAATCACCATTCCGTGAGAGTAATTGCTACGAGGTGGTATTGTTAGAGTAAATAATCATGACTATCTCATTTGTTAATTTGGAAGATACGCGAGCCTTCCTTTACCTTGGGCAGAGTAAATTGTTGTGGGATGAATCTTTGAGGTGTTGGATGCACCATTTCAACAAGGGACCAGATTTACCCTATTTTGGGGTGAGTCCACTACCAAAATGAGGTTTATATGTTGCTAGGTTGAATTTTCTGCATTGTTGGAGTCACCAATGCATTGTTGGATGAGAATGGCTCTTGGGGACAAGTTGGTTGTCATAAAGGATGATTTCTACAGTTTGGGATCGATTTGCGAAGAGTGAAGACCCTAGTTATTTGTTGGACGAGTTGCTTCATTAATGGGATGGCTTCTACCTCACTGTGGCTAAGTTTGATGCACAAATACTTGTTGTTCATTACCTCACATATTGCCAGTCTATAGACTTCACGTTATAAGATTTTTCGTTCTCATATTGTCTATTGTATATGGTATTTATTATAGACAGTTCAGTATTAACGCAGTAACATACAACAACATATGGTGTGTTGTGATAAATTGTGAAGGACAGAGAAATGCAGAGAGAAAATAATAGTATATTCAAATGTATGAAGAAGTACAGAAAGTACAGAAGTAAGTTGAAGAACTGAAGAGCAGCGAACAATAGGAAATAGATGAGCTTATATATGCTCAAGCAAGACAAAAATAGAAAGTACAACTGTCCAGTACAGCTGGCAGTGTACGGTCATACTGTTGAGGGTACAATATATTTAACACTCCCTCTTAGACT
>JZKD02S1079534.1:0-13166 GCA_000966675.3 Picea glauca | reverse complement strand
AAGTCTCTCGATTTCCTTTTGATCAGTCACTCTGGCTTGCTCAAAACCTTTGTTTGCTTCATCACTAGCATTCACCTCTGTCGTTTCTACTTGAGCCTCCAATTTGATGATCAATAGGTTCTTTTGTTTCAACCGTGCCTTCAAAGTTCCGACTGAATATTGGTTGGCTATTGCATAATCCCCCAATGTTCCTGCTACCTCATCGATGAATTCTTCCTCTTCCAAAGCTTCTCCATATTCTAGGATTTTTTTTTTTTTAGCCACTGTGCCCGCTCTTTGGTATGTTTCTTGCTTCACCACGACCTTCCTTTTCTTACTAAAGAAGAATTCATTAGGAGGCAACTCTTCTACATAAATAGGTGTCAGGTCCTCGAATATCCACTCTGTATCAAGGTTCCCCTTTGTGAATTTTAAGGGAGTGATAGATGCAATGGGACTGCCAATTTCCTTGGTAACTATCTCTGGGATTCCTTCTTCTTGGTTGGGGATCTCTTCTTCCTGATTCGAGATCTTAGTTTCCTCCATCTTGTCCTGAGTCTCTTGTTTTCTACAGTTCACACCCGTTGAACCTTTATCTTCTACTTGCTATGTACCTAGAGGTTGCGAGTTTCTGCCCTGTAAAACTTTAGGGAGGCAACTTCTCCTGTGCTCTTGGAATGTATAAAAATCGACCATATCACCGAGCAACAAAGCTTGAACCTGGCTTAAGACTTTAGAGTAGGACCTTGTACCTCGAAATATTTTGTCATGAGGTGAGTCTTCGTGTTCGTATTTCTTTAGCCCATAACTCACCATGTGATTACTCACAACCTTATTAGGGTCATGTTTCTTAAACTCAATGTCCACCAATTTCATTTCCTCCAAGGTCATAGCCTCTGCTTTGGCATGGCCAAAATATAATAAAGAATATGTACCAATGTGAATGGGGAAGGGTGGACATACCTTCTTTGATACTCCTTTGATCTCCTTTCTTATCCCATCGAGCACAGTTTGCCTGGTGATCTCGCAACATACTATCTTGTCTGGTAAGAATAGCGGTAGAGCATATGGGGGGACAGAGGTGCCAAAAACCCTAATATACAAAAATTCCTCTTCTATATACCAATATTCCACGCTTCTCAGGTTGGCTATGATGTTATCTGAAATCCTGGGAGGTAGATGGCCGAAGATAGAGACATGCATTGGTACCATTACCTAGTTGAAAATCTTGTAGACAAATTCTTTGGCTTTATCTTCCCAGAGTTTTGAGTGGTAGATATGAATAGGCTCTGCATTAGTTGGAGTCCAGATCCAACTCATTAAGGGGAAAGGTGTCATAAAGAAAATAGCGTCCATGATGTAAGAGGACATGAAGAATGAGGATGATTTTTTTCTCGCCTTTTGTGCTCGATATTCTGTAATTCGACTGGTCAGACTGTTTGACAACAATTTGGCCCAGTCGAAAGAGAATCCCTCTGCTACTGTGTGAATAAGAAGTACCCATGGGAGAAAGAAGTGAGAGGTGTCCTCCTTCCCATACATTCTACAAACCATCATCTCTATATACATGAATTGTGGTACCAATGATGAGATTGAATAAATTCCATTAGTATCGGCTCTGAATTTTGCGGGGTGAAAAACCTAGTCTTTGATCAGATCGGATAAGATTTTTCCAAACTGCTCACATTCCTTCTTTTTGAAACCCTCAAATAATTCGGCATTGTGAGTAAGGTTTGGTGTGGAAGAAAATTTATACATTGCCTGCAAATTCTCTGGTCTGAATGTCCCAATTTCCACCTTCTGTTCATTGAATATTGTTCTGGTCGGGATGTCTACATGGTCCAGTGCCCATATAATCATATCATAAATCTGTGGCCTTGTTGTTATCTTGTGCATCTCCAACTAAGCGATGATTTTGTATTTGTTGGAAAATTCGTCTTTCTCGTTATCACTGGAATCATCTGGACAATTTATCAGCTCAGATTGCAGAATGTTGGAGACATACATCCATGTTTAGAAAGTATTGATACTTCTAAGCGAGGTATCATAAATAATATCTGAACCTTGACCTGGACTCTCAGAATCTTCCTTGGGTGCTTTTCACAGAGCCATGATATAGAACCTTACAATTAGATCCCTTGTCACATAAAATGCAAACACAAACAAAGGTTATCTTGGTGAACTTGGCTCTGCGCAAATTAGAAAGAAATCTAAGATAATGACTAAATTTTTTTCTCTTTGAGCATTGAAATCTATGCTAGTCCTTGCTGACAGGAGGTTTAAATAATTTAATATAAATATTTAGAAATAAAACGGGATCTTACTATCAATCACCTCACTAAATTTCTAATAAATGCCATAAATGTTCGATAGTTCGCAATCGGGGAGGATCGCGGCTACGTTTAATTTTTGGTCCGTAGGCTGTATGGGTTGAAGGTCATTTAAGGTGTTAATTAATCCAGGTCAATCTTTTATTAAGTGCATTTAGTCCTTAATACCTTTTTCAAAGTTCACAGTATCAGAGGATTTTACTCCTAGTCGTTGAACCACGAATCTCAAATTCACAATATTGCAATTTGATTGATTAACTGTGATTTGACTTAAGCTGTTAATTAACTGCGATTAATTAACAAATATCGCAAATTTGGGGATCAGAGTTACAAATGTGTTATTTCTGAGGTAGCAACCGCTGAGTCGCGAAATTGCGATGAAGATTAACTATGGCTTAAAAGTCATTATTCCTGTTATTAACCAGTTTTAACTTAAACTAATCTCGCAACTTCGCGTGTCAAACATTTGAAGGGCGTTCGAGGTGTGACTCCCGAAACGCAGAGAACGATGTATCAAAGGTGATGATCTGTGTTTAAATGTTGAAAAATTATGATTAAACTTAACCCAACTTCACCACTTCACGTGTCGGGATATCGAGGGTTCAGATATGTATAACCACGATATATACAAAATCCTGAAATCTGACTTTTTAGGCTTAGGTGTATCATCTCAATACTTAGAAAAAAGTGGCTCTGATATTTTCTAACAAGAGTATTCGAAAAAATACAAGTGTTCCAACNATAGCGGTAGAGCATATGGGGGGACAGAGGTGCCAAAAACCCTAATATACAAAAATTCCTCTTCTATATACCAATATTCCACGCTTCTCAGGTTGGCTATGATGTTATCTGAAATCCTGGGAGGTAGATGGCCGAAGATAGAGACATGCATTGGTACCATTACCTAGTTGAAAATCTTGTAGACAAATTCTTTGGCTTTATCTTCCCAGAGTTTTGAGTGGTAGATATGAATAGGCTCTGCATTAGTTGGAGTCCAGATCCAACTCATTAAGGGGAAAGGTGTCATAAAGAAAATAGCGTCCATGATGTAAGAGGACATGAAGAATGAGGATGATTTTTTTCTCGCCTTTTGTGCTCGATATTCTGTAATTCGACTGGTCAGACTGTTTGACAACAATTTGGCCCAGTCGAAAGAGAATCCCTCTGCTACTGTGTGAATAAGAAGTACCCATGGGAGAAAGAAGTGAGAGGTGTCCTCCTTCCCATACATTCTACAAACCATCATCTCTATATACATGAATTGTGGTACCAATGATGAGATTGAATAAATTCCATTAGTATCGGCTCTGAATTTTGCGGGGTGAAAAACCTAGTCTTTGATCAGATCGGATAAGATTTTTCCAAACTGCTCACATTCCTTCTTTTTGAAACCCTCAAATAATTCGGCATTGTGAGTAAGGTTTGGTGTGGAAGAAAATTTATACATTGCCTGCAAATTCTCTGGTCTGAATGTCCCAATTTCCACCTTCTGTTCATTGAATATTGTTCTGGTCGGGATGTCTACATGGTCCAGTGCCCATATAATCATATCATAAATCTGTGGCCTTGTTGTTATCTTGTGCATCTCCAACTAAGCGATGATTTTGTATTTGTTGGAAAATTCGTCTTTCTCGTTATCACTGGAATCATCTGGACAATTTATCAGCTCAGATTGCAGAATGTTGGAGACATACATCCATGTTTAGAAAGTATTGATACTTCTAAGCGAGGTATCATAAATAATATCTGAACCTTGACCTGGACTCTCAGAATCTTCCTTGGGTGCTTTTCACAGAGCCATGATATAGAACCTTACAATTAGATCCCTTGTCACATAAAATGCAAACACAAACAAAGGTTATCTTGGTGAACTTGGCTCTGCGCAAATTAGAAAGAAATCTAAGATAATGACTAAATTTTTTTCTCTTTGAGCATTGAAATCTATGCTAGTCCTTGCTGACAGGAGGTTTAAATAATTTAATATAAATATTTAGAAATAAAACGGGATCTTACTATCAATCACCTCACTAAATTTCTAATAAATGCCATAAATGTTCGATAGTTCGCAATCGGGGAGGATCGCGGCTACGTTTAATTTTTGGTCCGTAGGCTGTATGGGTTGAAGGTCATTTAAGGTGTTAATTAATCCAGGTCAATCTTTTATTAAGTGCATTTAGTCCTTAATACCTTTTTCAAAGTTCACAGTATCAGAGGATTTTACTCCTAGTCGTTGAACCACGAATCTCAAATTCACAATATTGCAATTTGATTGATTAACTGTGATTTGACTTAAGCTATTAATTAACTGCGATTAATTAACGAATATCGAAAATTTGGGGATCAGAGTTACAAATGTGTTATTTCTGAGGTAGAAACCGTTGAGTCGCGAAATTGCGATGAAGATTAACTATGGCTTAAAAGTCATTATTCCTGTTATTAACCAGTTTTAACTTAAACTAATCTCGCAACTTCGCGTGTCGAACATTTGAAGGGCGTTCGAGGTGTGACTCCCGAAACGCAAGAGAACGATGTATCAAAGGTGATGATCTGTGTTTAAATGTTGAAAAATTGTGATTAAACTTAACCCAACTTCACCACTTCGCGTGTCGGGATATCGAGGGTTCAGATATGTATAACCACGATATATACAAAATCTTGAAATCTGACTTTTTAGGCTTAGGTGTATCATCTCAATACTTAGAAAAAAGCGGCTCTGATATTTTCTAACAAGAGTATTCGAAAAAATACAAGTGTTCCAACATAGGCTTCAACCAAGGATCTCATATCCTTGCGGGACGAGAAGAACAATAGACCAAGTGCCTTTATTGGGTAAATGGAGTCATTAGTTTTCTTCTGCGAAACTTGTCTGGGAAGAGGATACAGAGGGAGAAAGGGGGTTTCATATTTACTTATGAAAGCCTTCGAACTTAATCAATCTCTTATCTCAAAATTAGTCCTCCTGCTCCTCTAATACTGAATTCGGGTATGCTCAAGATGATCGAAACAACCTTGGGGATTTGAACAGGTTCTATTGATTTTGCTTGCATCAAGGTGAAGTAACTTTAATGTTTTTAATCAGGGAGTCATGCACGCACCTCGCATGTAGATCAGGTTTCAAAGAAAACTAGTTACCAGAGTATGGTACAATTCACGTGTAACATGCTTACAGATATTTTAGACATTGCTTCACTGCCAGTGAGCCTGTTCAGTACCCCAGTGAAGTTGTCTGATCCCCTTTATTGAATTTCCTTTCACCACTTCAAGCCTTGACTTTGCATTTAAATGCTAAGATGAGGGAAATCATTTTATGAATTTCCTTTCATCATCTCTTTTTGGACTAGATGGGGGCAATCAATTTTTTGAATTTCCTTTCACCATCTGTCTTATATTTTCCTTTTCCATGAAGTGGGGGAAATCAATTAGTAGAAAGTATACCAGGGTAATATCTACGTATAATTTTGTAGCTGACATATGTTGACTCACTTAGATTACTTTGGATCAGTTTTCCTTTGACCTTCTAAACATCTTAGTTGGCAGGGAAGCTTTAGGGAGAGTTTATTTCCAGGGGCCTTCTTTTGAGCAAGACTAATAGTCAAGACCTGTTGAAAAAACCAAGGGAGTTAGGATTAGCCTAAGCATATCTAAGTTCAATGAGAACTCGAGGGTTCGCAAGAACTCGCTACCCTTTTTGTTGGTGTTCAGAAGAATCGTTTGTCGGATTTCAGAGCTAAAGTGCAACCTCTTTTCCTTCTGTGAAACCATGGGAAGATATCAGGATTCAAGGGGAAAAAATCAAAGATTCAAGATAGAGAGACAAAGAAGGTTTAGGACTTTGTAAGCACAGGTGTTATAACACGATCCTGACTTTTGGAACCTTTTTCTTATTTAGGACGCTTCACTTCTTCTGTTTTATTTTGATTATTTTTATCTTATCCAGGGGAACTTTTTAGAATCCAAAGTAAAAAATCACTCTTTTGATAATCCATCGAGTGAAAAAGTTCATACTCATGAGACCGTTATTGCACTTAGGTGACCTTCATTTATAATCTAAATATTTGGGGAATTCATACCTTTGCCTTACCATTTCGTTCTCATCTTAGTAAATTATTTTTTATCACATGTTTCGGGCGAATCGGTTTCCTGATACATGACCAACTGTTTTCCTCTTTATGATGTTTGGGCTGTAAACTGGAATCCTATAAGAAAGCAACACGAAGATCATCAGGATTTTAAAATTTATGGCATTCAATGTGTTGAAAATTTCGTATCACTAACCTGTTTTATTTGCGATGAAAAAGAAAATAAAACTTACCGAACAACTATAAAAACAAAAACACAAACCGATATATACAGTGGAAATTATTTATTGCATATAGTGCTTTAGATAGCGCCCGTTGATAGGGGCATTAAGGGTTTTACCATCCAAATTTTCTAACAGAAATGAGTTCTTCCCTTTAGAAGCTGTGACTTTGAATGGACCATACCAGATATCGTCAAATTTGCCATGTTTTGTTGAGTCTTCCCTTCTAGAATCTCATTTTAAAACTAAATCACCAGGGAGGAATTACCTATCTTTAGCCTTATGATCGAACAACACTTTCATATTGTCTTGATACCTCTAAATCCTTTCGTCTACCTCCATTATGTTCTGTTGAACTTCGATCAACTGATTTATCCTTCTTGTGATGTGATTTGGTTCTTCTTTTTCATCCTGCCAAAGTTTCATCATGGGTAGGGCTAGATTTATGGGTAGAACTACGTCAGTCCCATATACCATTTGAAAAGGAGAAGTTCCAATTTATTTCTTAGTGCCTATCTGATTCGCCCACAAGGCGTACTTCAAATGCACATGCCAAGATTTTCTGTTTTTGTTCAACATTTTCTTAATTATGGTAATTAGAATTTTATTTGATGAATCAGCAAGCCCATTTCCTTGGGGGTAGTATGTCGTAGAATGGCCCAGTATAATATTGTATTTTTGGAAAAAGATGACCATCGCCATAAATTTGAACGCCTGGGCATTGTCTGTAACTATTTTTCTGTGACAACCAAATCTAGATAGTATGTTCTCTTCCAGAAAATCTATCACCACCGAATCTGTTGCTCTTATGGTTGGACTAGCTTCCACCCATTTGGTGAAATAATCGGTAGAGGTCAGGATCCATCTGTGTTGAGCGCTGGAATGTGGGTTAATTTTTCCTATAAAATCCAACCGCCATTGTTAAAAAGGGGCATCCATTTTAATTGGAACCAAGGGTAATGCTGGGAGTTTCTGCTTGCCTGCGAACAATTGGCAAGATTTACAAGCTTTGACTTTGATATTGACATCTAAAAAGAGTTTAGGCCAGTGATATCCTGCCCTCAAGAGTTTATAAGTTGTTTCTCTTCACGCATGATGTCCTCTGCATACTCCTTCATGAAATTCGTTTATGGCCTTTGCTGCTTATGATTCTACTAAACAAACCAATAGGAAGCCTAGAGGGTCTTTCCAGAACAATTGGCTTTCAGATATACAGTACTTTACCGCATGTAATTTCAGTGTCCTGGATTTAGATGGAGATAAATCACTCGAGCAGTTCAAGGTCAGAAGGTACGATATTATGTCTTTATACCAACCTATTGAGGCAAACTTATCTTCGATTCTAGTTGGATCTATTTGGTCATCAAATTTATCTATGTCCACACCTCCTTCGTATTCTTGTAGGTTATTTATTTCGAGTGCTCTGAAATTTGATTTGGATAAGAGCTTAGCCAAGCCCTATCCTTTTATGAGATTCGTCGGTTTGACCTCTAGATCAAATTCTTGAATTTTAGCGAGCCACTGACCCCTCTTCCCATCACTGTCGAGTTGCACCAATATATCTTTTACGGAATTGGTGGGCACATATGCAATTACCTTGGAGTGTAACACGTAGGTTCTGAAAGCCTTCAGTGCCTTTACCATAGCGTATGCTTGCTTTTATATTATATCATACCTCAATTCTGCATCTCTAAGGCTCTTACTAAAGAATACTATCGGTTTCTCAAAACCTCTTCGTTCATCTGGAGGAGTACTACCGCAATCATGTGTTCGAAGGCGAATGAGAAAATTAGAAACTCCTTGAGATAATCAGGACTAGCCAGCATGGGTGCTTCGCTTATAACTTTGTTGATACGTGAAAATGAGTCTTTGGATTCTGCCATCCATTTGACTTCATTGTTCTTCTTCAACATATCTGTGATCAATTTTACGATTTCAGCAAAATTCGAGATAAATCTCCTCAAAAAAATTATTTTTCTTAAAAAAGATTGAATTTCCTTTACATTTCTAGGGATATTTATAGTGTTTATAGATTTGACCCTTTTAGGATTGATTTTAATTCCGTCTCGAGACAGAATATGGCCCATTAGTTTACCTTCTTGCATCTCAAAGTGAGACTTCTTAGGGTTTAAGGACAAACCAAAATTTCGTCATTTCTCGAACGCTTGCTTGAGGTGTATAAGATGATCTTCATCAGATTTAGAAAAAACAGTTAGATCATCAAGGTAAATGAACACAAATTTATCTCTCTCTCCTAATAAAGTGATATCCATAGCATGCTGGAAGGTAGCACTTGCATTCATTAAACCAAAAGACATTTTTTCATACATAAATGTGCCCCAAGGGGTGGTGAAGGCTATTTTCTCTTTATCATGCTCCCTGACAACGATCTAATTATAACCCGAAAACCTGTAGATCATTGACATTCTATTTTCCCCAACCATCTTCTCCAAAACGTGATCCATTTTGGGAAGCAGATAATTGTCTTTGAGGGAGTATTTATTTAGATTTCTAAAATCCACACACAGTTTGATCTCTCCACTTTTCTTCTTAACCGGGACCAGGTTAGCTACCCAGTCAAAGTATCTCATTGGCACGATTATTTTTGTGTACAAAATATTTTTAGATTCCTTTTTTACCACGGGCAATAGAATGGGATTGATTTGCTTGAGTTTCTGTCTGAAAGGTTTAACACCGAGCTTCAAAGGTATTTTGTGTTCGATCACCGTGGTGTCATAAGTTCTCAGCTTATCGTAAGATCAAGTGAACACGTCTTTATATTGTTGGAGTAAATATGCATACTTACCTTTCATCTCAGGGGGAAGGTATTTTGATATATTTACTATTATAGGCTCCTCTTTGGTCCCTATGTTGCAATCTTCAACTTCTTTTGGTTGAGGTTGTAAAGTAGATTTTAGGGGCATGTCATTTTGGTCAAACAATCTTTCTAGAGGGATTAGTCATTTTGGAATCTGATTGTTTTTTAAAACTAACATGCGATGATTCACGATATTTTCTTGGAACTCTTTAGGACCCTCCCCTTCTTGCATAATCCAAGTATGGTCATTTTGGTTTTCTTGGTCAATGTGAGTTTCAGCGAAATCGTCCACCATTTCAAGAAATTTTCTGATATGTTTGTCATCTTCGAAAACCCGCCAGTGTTGTATATTATTCATTATGGAGGGTATGTGCCTCACCTCTATATGATACTTTAGTTTGAAAGTTGTAGGAGGTGTGAAAGTTGAGGTAGATTTGGCTAATGAATCATCTTATAGGTTTTCTGTACGTGGAATGTAATGAACATTTACCGATGAGAAAAAGTTTTCTATTATATCCTAGGTGCAATTTCGTTAATATCTTAATCTTGGGTGTTTGGCCTGGTACTACAGATTTATCTGCTTCATAATCAACTCTGCATCTCCATAGACTTCCAAGTTATTTATGTTCATTTTCCTGGCAGCCTCTAGTCCCAATACTAGGGATTCGTACTCACATACATTATTTGTATAGTCTATCTCCCACCGTAGTCTGTAAGAAAAAGGGATAACAAATTCATTTTCAAGTGTTACAAAAAATACTCCTGCACCTTCTCCTTCACATGACGAAGTGTCGTCAAAGAACATTTTCCAAATCCCAGAGTTATACACATTTTCATTTATATATTTTTATTTGTTTTCCTCTATAAAATTTTCTTCTGTACAATTATTTGCACCATCATCAAAAGATAAAATACAATTACCCAGGTCTTGATCGACAACATAAACAGGATAATTATTAGGATTATGTGGATCACTTATTGTATATGCTAACCATGTCTCTCTATATAGCTGAGTGAATTGTCTTCCAAAAATGGGAATCGTGGCAAAGGTCATGTCTAATTGAAGAGATCCCCCAAGTTTGTCTCCCCAAGACCTAGATAAGAGCAAACCATACTTTGGAGGAATATCGGCGATAACTACATCCATTAGAAAAAATTTCACCGGAACCTGTGCAAGAGTTACCACTAGATCTTTGATCATGCCCATACACTTAAATCTCCTTGAATCGAAATAATACAGGTCTTTGTATGGCTTGGTGATCTCAAGGCCTAGTCTATCCATAATAGACTTGGGCATCACGTTATGTGAGGCTCCAGAGTCTAGCATGCAATTATGCAGCAGACGATATTGCACATTTAATGTGACATAGAAAGGGGCGACGGTATCCCTGGCACCTTCGAAATGCAGGCCAAAATTTGTATTAGGCTTATCATCTTCTAAATTTATCATGTTAGATTCACTTTCTAAATCTGAAAAAATTATCATTTTGGTTATTTTCTTTTGGTACACGGGATTCTTTGCCAATTCAACCAGGGGTATTGGTATCTTTATCTTGTTTATCTCATTTTCTAGGCTGAAACCCCCCACAAGTTTATCTGTTTCTTTAGTTGAATCTTCGATTTCCTTCCTTTCTAACTTATTTGTTTGCATTGCTTTATTTTCAGTTAATTTTGTTTCCAATGTCCGCGTTCTGGCTACCTTAATTTTCCTAGCTTGGGACTCAGCGTCCTTTATTTTGGTATTATGTATCTCGATGTATTTCAGAACGGGCTCATAAGTTTTGCCTCTTGGCAAGATTTTCTTTGGTTGAGTAGTTGACACAGATTTATTTTTAGGCCTCAGATTGTACTTGTGTTGGAGCTCGACCATTATAATATCAGCCATCCCTTGATAGGTAGAATCACCTGCATTATTTATGTTGTTATCTTTATTTGATGGTTGTTCTGTGTTAAAAGACCTCTCATAATCCTCCTTGGTTAGATGAGGTTGTACACAATCGTCACCCAAATTGTTAACGTCTTCTCCTAGATCCTCAAACTCTTGCAAGTCATTTCCTCCTATAAATTTTTCATTTTTTAAAGGAGTTTGAATTTTTTGGTCTTCATTTTTAATCTGTCTTTGTTGAATTTGAGGATTGGGGTTTCTTCTAAAATCTCTCTTAATGAACTGATCTACTTTGGATTGATCTAGCTCCATCCTCGAAATTTTATTTGATAGCTCCTTTATTATCCTAGCCATATCATCTAAGGACCTCCCTGATCCTGAAGGTCCTGCTTTCTCTTTAAAACGTTTGGTGTCTTTGTTTCCCATTTCTATTTTTGTTTTTAGTTTACCAGAAGCCATCATGTTTGAATCAATCTCCATGGCATCATCTTGCATTCGAGTTATGTCATCCCCTCTCCTTTCTCTTAGTAAAAGTGCGAAATCAGGTTCGAAGGCTCCCGCAAAGGTTACCTTGGCTACAGGTTGGGACGGTTTAACCTCGATTGGGATCTTATTATATAATTTGTTAAATATTTGAATGAATTCCATAACGGTTTCTAAACTTTTTTTCTTCAAAGATACAAACTCATTTAGATAGTATAAATGGTCCTTCATTTCGTCCCATTGCATAAGAAAAGAATCTTCTAGAGCATCATAGGATAATATCGAACCTGCGGGCAGACTTCGGAACCAAGTTCGCACCTGTCCTTCGAAAGTTTGGACAAACAACCGTGAAGACACATATTCATGTTCGAGACCTAGGATGTCAACGAATTGGTCAAATAAATTTATATGTTCAGATGCGGTTAGGTCTCCTTCCCCTGTAAACTTAGGTAGGTTTTTCATGTAGTTTTCAGGCAGGTCATGCAGGGGTACCGGGAGGATCAAAGGAGCGTATATGGAAGCTACTTTGAAGAAAATCCTGGGTGGTGGGGGTGGACCTTGGCCCCCCACTCCTCCTCCTTTTGTAACCATAGATACTCTAGGAGAGGAAACCAGTACGTTGTACAGAGGATTTTGGAAGATGTATAACGAATCTATAGCTTCTTCGGGAGACGAGAAAACTGAAAAAGGTGGAAACGAGATACAGGGTCTTGATTCCTCTGAATTGCAAGAGATGTAAATGGGGGAACCCGTAGGTGTGGAATCCGAGTATATGGTATACTCTTAAAGAATTAGTGGGGTCGGGAAATCTAACTGAAGAGTTGTGGGGGTATCAATCAATGTGAGCTTTACCAAGGGATTTCATAATGCAGGCACCACCTGCTACGTCGAAGCAGATCTTCAATTCCACAATTTACTGTACTGGAATCTTTCTTGCATATGGTCTTCATCATTCTTTGACAGAACTAAAATTAGTTATCTGTCACTACATTTGGCAGTTTGGTTCTTATGGCAAGAATATTGCCGAATCTGGCGAATTGCCGAAATTGTCAAATTGCCGAATTTGTCAAATTGCCGAAATTGTCAAATTGCCGAATTCGTTAAATTAAGCACTTTTGGTTTTTGCACACACCCGAGTCCACTTAAGCCCCAACGGAAAGAACTTTTCATTCACATTTTTAACACCACATGAATTTCAATATGACCAAAGGCCCCAACGAAAATTGACTTACCGTACGGATTCCACCTTTCATGCAAACTCCGTTTCCATATATTAAGCACCACGTAGCTCCCAACGGAGAGTGGGAAATGCCCTCGAATTTCAAACCTTACTTCTCCGTTTCCATACACCAGCGGACACTTGGCTTCACC
>JZKD02S1079490.1:0-13166 GCA_000966675.3 Picea glauca | reverse complement strand
GGTGGTGATGCTTTCTGAAATCCTGGGTGGTGGGTTGCCGAAAATGGAGATATGCATTGGTACCATCACCCAACTGAAGATTTCGTATATAAATTATGTGGCCTTATCTTCCCAAAGTTTGGAGTGGTAGACATGTATAGGCTCAGCTTCAGATGGAGTCCATATCTAGCTCATTAGAGGGAAAGGCGTCAAGAAACAAACAACATCCATGATGTAGGTGGACATAAAAAATGAAGAGGCCTTTCCATTCGCCCTCTGCATCCGATATTCAGTAATCCGACTGGTTAAACTGTCTGACAACAATTTGGCCCAGTCGAAGGAACAACCTTCAGTGACTGTATGAATGAGAGGCACCCACGGGAGAAAAAAATGTGTGGTGTCCTCCTTCGCATACAACCTACAGGTCATCATTGTTATATATTTGAATTACGGTTCCAGGGAGGAAATTGAATAAACTCTGTTACCATCTGCCTTGAACTTTGAGGGGTGCGAGACCCAATCCTTAATCAAATCAGAGAAATTTATGTTGTATTGCTCACATTCTTTCTGCTTAAAACCTTCCAGAAACTCGACATTGTGTGATAATTTTGGTGTGGTTGACAATTGGTACATCGCCTACAAATGTTATGGTCTGAAGGTCCCAATGGTCACCTTCTGCTCGTTGATAATTGTTCTGGTTGGGATATCCACATGATCTAATGCCCATCGGATTATATCATAATAAGGAAGGAGTCATGGCTTGGCCGCTATCTTATGCATCTCTGCTTGAATGACGATTTTGTATTTGCTGGCCAAATCGTCCTTCTCATTATCACTGGAATCATCTGAACAGTTCACCAATTCAGACTGAAGAACCTCGGAGACGTATGACCAGGTCCTGATGGAATCAATACTTCAGGGTGAAGTATCGGAAGCAGTATCTGAGCCTTGACCTAAAATCTCAGCAATCGCCTTGGACGCTTTTCGTGGAGCCATGATAGAGGAATCTGATTTAGCTCTCCTGTAGTAAAAATGTGTATACATACAGAAATTACCCTGGCAAGAAAAGATTTTTTGCACAAGATAGAAATGAAATTTGAAACAATGAGAGAAAGAACTCTATATCTCAACCATTTAAAACCTCGGCGTCCTTCTGAACGGAACGGTCAAATCATTTTTAGAGAAATATTTAGCAATAAAAACAATATCTTTACCTATCACTTCACCTCATTTCAAATAAATGCCATAAATTTTGACGAGTCGTAACACACGTTAGCTCAAAAAACATTTAAATTTAACCCGTAGACGGTGCGTGTTACTATTCGTATTCATGCACTGATTAATCTGGCTTAGCTTCTTTAATTAGGTTTTCTTTAAACTTTAATCACCCTTTTCAGCGTTCGTCGTTTTGGGAGATTTCACTCCTATCCTTTCAGCCCCTAAAACCCGAGATCGCGATGACGTGATCTAGTTAAGCAAACATGTGATCCGGATTAAGTGTTTAATTTAAAAGCGTGATTTCGCGACTCAGGACTACAAAGATATAGTTTCTTGGAAGAGTGAATGCCGAGTCGCGAAACCCTGACGTTGTGTAGCGACGGTTTAAAATGACTTACCCTTGAAACTGACCTGGGTGACTTTTGAGACTATCTCGCAACTTCGCCTATCGGAGTTATGACGGTAAGATTTTTGGGGAGAGAAATCGTCGAGACGCAAAATCCCGACAGCTCTTGACTAAGTTTTAAGGAACTTTTACTCTCAATGCTAACCTTGGTAAGCTTTCAAGGTTGTTTTGTGACTTCGCGCATCAGGGCTTGGAAACCGTGTGACTTGTAACTCCCAAAACGCGATATCCTGAGGTATATAAAAGTGAAAAATCTCATTTAANAACAATTTGGCCCAGTCGAAGGAACAACCTTCAGTGACTGTATGAATGAGAGGCACCCACGGGAGAAAAAAATGTGTGGTGTCCTCCTTCGCATACAACCTACAGGTCATCATTGCTATATATTTGAATTACGGTTCCAGGGAGGAAATTGAATAAACTTTGTTACCGTCTGACTTGAACTTTGAGGGGTGCGAGACCCAATCCTTAATCAAATCAGAGAAATTTATGTTGTATTGCTCACATTCTTTCTGCTTAAAACCTTCCAGAAACTCGGCATTGTGTGAGAATTTTGGTGTGGTTGACAATTGGTACATCGCCTGCAAATGTTCTGGTCTGAAGGTCCCATTGGTCACCTTCTGCTCGTTGATAATTGTTCTGGTCGGGATATCCACATGATCTAATGCCCATCAGATTATATCATAATAAGGAAGGAGTCATGGCTTGGCCGCTATCTTATGCATCTCTGCTTGAATGACGATTTTGTATTTGGTGGCCAAATCATCCGTCTCATTATCACTGGAATCATCTGAACAGTTCACCAATTCAGACTGAAGAACCTCGGAGACGTATGACCAGGTCCTGACGGAATCAATACTTCAGGGTGAAGTATCGGAAGCAGTATCTGAGCCTTGACCTAAAATCTCAGCAATCGCCTTGGACGCTTTTCGTGGAGCCATGATAGAGGAATCTGATTTAGCTCTCCTGTAGTAAAAATGTGTATACATACAGAAATTACCCTGGCAAGAAAAGATTTTTTGCACAAGATAGAAATGAAATTTGAAACAATGAGAGAAAGAACTCTATATCTCAACCATTTAAAACCTCGGCGTCCTTCTGAACGGAACGGTCAAATCATTTTTAGAGAAATATTTAGCAATAAAAACAATATCTTTACCTATCACTTCACCTCATTTCAAATAAATGCCATAAATTTTGACGAGTCGTAACACACGTTAGCTCAAAAAACATTTAAATTTAACCCATAGAAGGTGCGTGTTACTATTCGTATTCATGCACTGATTAATCTGGCTTAACTTCTTTAATTAGGTTCTCTTTAAACTTTAATCACCCTTTTCATCGTTCGTCGTTTCAGGAGATTTCACTCCTATCCTTTGAGCCCCTAAAACCCGAGATTGCGATGACGTGATCTAGTTAAGAAAAAATGTGATCCGGATTAAGTGTTTAATTTAAAATCGTGATTTCGCGAATCAGGACTACAAAGATATAGTTTCTTGGAAGAGTGAATGCTGAGTCACGAAACCCTGACATTGTTTAACTACGGTTTAAAATGACTTACCCTTGACACTGACCTGGGTGACTTTTGAAACTATCTCGCAACTTCACCTATCGGAGTTATGACGGTAAGATTTTTGGGGAGAGAAATCGCCAAGACGCAAAATCTCGACAGCTCTTGACTAAGTTTTAAGGAACTTTTACTCTCAGTGCTAACCTCGGTAAGCTTTCAAGGTTGTTTTGTGACTTCGCGCATCAGGGCTTGGAAACCGTGTGACTTGTAACTCCCAAAACGCGATATCCTGAGGTATATAAAAGTGAAAAATCTCATTTAACGGTTAAATGGTAATGGCTTAGGAGTACAACGACCATCGCCACTTCGCATATCAGGACTACTGAGATTTTCAGTGGGTAAAGGTCACAAAGTAATGACAACTTAAATACCAACCTTTGATTTTAAGAATTACATTTGAACTAGTTGAGAAAGGCGGCTCCAACATAGGCTCGAACTAGGGATCTCGTCTTCCTATGAGACGAGAAAAATAGTAGACCACGTGCCTGTATTGGGTAAATGGAGTCATTGGTTTTATTTCTGCGAAACTTGCTTAAGGAAAGGGGATATAGAGGGAAGAAGAGATTTTGTCTTTTACTTTTGAAAACCTTTTCAACACTCANAAAAATCTCATTTAACGGTTAAATGGTAATGTCTTAGGAGTACAACGGCCATCGCCACTTCTCATATCAGGATTACTGATATTTTCAGTGGGTAAAGGTCACGAAGTAATGACAACTTAAAGACCAACCTTTGATTTTAAGAATTACATTTGAACTAGTTGAGAAAGGCGGCTCCAACATAGGCTCCAACTAGGGATCTCATCTTCCTATGAGACGAGAAGAATAGTAGACCACGTGCCTGTATTGGGTAAATGGAGTCATTGGTTTTATTTCTGCGAAACTTGCTTAAGGAAAGGGGATACAGAGGGAAGAAGAGATTTTGTCTTTTACTTTTGAAAACCTTTTCAACACTCAAATGCATTTCAAACTCAATTGCAGTCCCTTTCATGACTTTCTCTTTCTCGTTACTGAATTCAGGTCTGCCTTAACACAATCAAAACAGTCCTAGGAAATCCAACAGATCTTGTGTCTTTTGGATTTTATCAAACAAAGTAAATTACATGTTTTTTAATTGGGGAACCCTCTCTGAACTTGGGGTGCAGATCGGGTTTCAAGAAAGTTGATTACCAGAGTAGAGTGAGATTCATGTATGAAAACCTTATAGATATCTTAGATATTGATTCACTGCCAGCCAGCCTATTCAGTACCCCGGTGAAGTTATCTGGCCCTTTTTACTGAATTTCCTTTCACCACTTCGAAATATATTTATGAATTTAAATGATGAGACGAGGGAAATCATTTATGAATTTCCTTTCATCGTCTATTTAGACTAGATGGGGGCAATCAAATATGAATTGCCTTTCACCATCTATCTTATAATTTACTTTTTAGAACACGAAGTGGGGGAAATCAATTTGTATGAGGGATGATATCTGTGTAATATTTGCAGTGGAGGTTTGTCAACTTGCTTTGATTACCCAGTTCCAACCTTCCCTTAACTTTCAAAACACCTTAGCCCGCAGGGAAAAAGGGAAACATTACTTCCAGGGGCCTTCCTTCGAGCAAGCCTCAATCCTTTGAAACTGTTAAGAAAACCTAGAAGAGTCAAGATCAACCTATGCATAACTTTGTTTAGTAATAGACTAGGGAGTTGTGAAGACTGGCTTACTTTCTAAAATCTTCTTTACAGCTTCCAAAGATAAAACGTAATCTCTTCTCCCTATGTATGGAAACTAGAAAGAAGTTTTTTTTTTAAGAAGGTAAGTCTGCGGACAAAAAAAGGTGACAGAGAGAGATTTGGGATTTGAAACACAGGAATCAAGGATTAAAACCGACTTTAGGACCTTTTTTCGGAGGCGCTTTACTTTCTCTGCTTATCTTAATTACCTCCTATCTTTATCTAGGTGAAACTCTTACGTTCCAGAGTAAGAAGTCGTTCTATTGATAACCAGTCAAGCGAAAACATCATAATTATGAGACCATCACAGCGCTTTAGAGACCTTCATTAAAAGAAAAGAAAAACTCTCATGGATTCGTACCTTTGCCTTACCATTTCGTCTTCTTTTAAAATAACGGAAAAAAAATTCTATCACCTATTTTCGGCGAATTTAGTTTCCTATATACGACTTTTTGTTTGCTCCTTTCGTTCATGTGGGCTACAAGCCGGAATCCTTTAAACACGAAGAGTGCTTTTTAAAAGAGTTGAATGCATTAAAAATTTTGTATCTCTACTTCTACAAAAATCACTAACCTAATTAATTAGTGGTGAAAATAAACTTACCGAAGAGAAATTATGAAATAGAAAGAAAACACAAACCGGTATATACAATGGAAATTTTTTGGGAACCAATTATTGCATATAATGTTTTAAATAATGCCCATTGATAGGGGTGTTGAACATTTTACCGTCCATATTTTCTAATAGAAACGAATTTTTTCCTTCGGGAGCTGTGACTTTGAACGGTCCGTACCAGATATGATTGAATTTACCGTGTTTTGCCGAGTCTTCCTTTCTAGCATCCCATTTCAAAACCAAATCACAGGGGAGAAACTCTCTATCTTTGGATTTACGATCGAATAATGTTTTCATGTCATCTTGATACTTCTGCAACCTTTCGTCCACCTCGACCCTATGTTGTTGTACTTCAATCAACTAGTTTATCCTTCTTGTGACATGATTTGGTTCTTCTTTCTCATCTTGCCATAGTTTCATTATGAGAAGTTCCAGGTTTATGGGTAACACCACGTCGGTCCCGTACACCATTTGGAAAGGAGAAGTGCCAATAGATTTTTTCGTGCCTATCCGATTTGCCCATAAAGCATATTTTAAATGCACATGCCAAGATTTTTTGTTCTCGTTCAACACTTTCTTAATTATATTGATCAGACGCTTGTTTGAAGACTCGGCTAGACCATTTCCTTAATATGTCGTGGAATGGCCGAGCACGATATTGTATTCTTGGAAAAAACTAATCATAGCCATATATTTAAAAGCATGGGCGTTAGCAGTGATTATCTTTCGAGGGAAACCGAATCTAAACAAAATGTTCTCTTCTAGGAAATCTATTACCACCGAATCAGTTTCCCTTCTGGTTGGAATAGCCTCCACCCATTTAGTGAAGTAATCTGTGGCAGTCAGGATCTATTTGTGTTGAGCGCTAGAATGGGGGTTAATTTCGCCTATAAAATCTAGTCCCCATTGCTAAAAAGGGGTTTTTTTCTTAACCGAGACTAACGGTAGCGCTGGGTGTTTATGCTTGCCTACGAACAATTAGCAAGGGTTGTAGGTTCTGACTTTGGAATTACATCTGAGAAAATTTTTGGCCAATAATACCCTGTCCTCTAGATTTTATAAGTTGTCTCCCTCCAAGCGTGATGTCCCCCGCACACTCCTTCGTGAAATTCACTTATGACCTTCTTTGTTTCTGATTCAACCAAACAAACCAACAGGAAGACAAGTGGGTCCTTCCAATACAATTGACTTTCATATATACAGTACTTTACTACATGTATTTTTAGCGTCCTGGCTTTGGATGGGGATAAATCACTCAGGCATTTTAAGGTCAGCAGGTAGGACACTATGTTTTTGTACCAATCAGATGAGGAAAACTTCTCTTCGATTCTGATTGCACTTGTTTTCTCATCGAGCTCGTTTGTTCCCACACCCTCTTCACATCCCTGTAGGCCATTTATACCGAGGGCTCTAAAATTTGATTCAGCTAAGAGTTTAGCCAAACCTTGTCCCTTTACTAGTCTCGTTGGCTTTATCTCCAGATCGAATTCTTGAATTTTAGCGAGCCACTGTCCCCTTTTGCCATCATTGTCAGACTAAACCAAAATATATTTTATGGAGCTGGTGGGTACGTATGCGATTACCTTGGAATGCAACATGTAAGTTTTGAAAGCCTTTAATGCCTTCACCATAGCGTATGCTTATTTTTCCATTATATCGTATTTGAGTTCAGCGTCTCTGAGACTTTTGCTGAAAAAGGCTATCGGTTGCTCGAAACCTTCTTCATTTTTCTATAGGAGTACCATGGAAAGTGTATGTTCGGAGGCGAACAAGAAAATAAGAAAATCCTTTTGATAATNGGTAAGCTTTCAAGGTTGTTTTGTGACTTCGCGCATCAGGGCTTGGAAACCGTGTGACTTGTAACTCCCAAAACGCGATATCCTGAGGTATATAAAAGTGAAAAATCTCATTTAACGGTTAAATGGTAATGGCTTAGGAGTACAACGACCATCGCCACTTCGCATATCAGGACTACTGAGATTTTCAGTGGGTAAAGGTCACAAAGTAATGACAACTTAAATACCAACCTTTGATTTTAAGAATTACATTTGAACTAGTTGAGAAAGGCGGCTCCAACATAGGCTCGAACTAGGGATCTCGTCTTCCTATGAGACGAGAAAAATAGTAGACCACGTGCCTGTATTGGGTAAATGGAGTCATTGGTTTTATTTCTGCGAAACTTGCTTAAGGAAAGGGGATATAGAGGGAAGAAGAGATTTTGTCTTTTACTTTTGAAAACCTTTTCAACACTCAAATGCGTTTCAAACTCAGTTGCAGTCCCTTTCATGACTTTCTCTTTCTTGTTACTAAATTCGGGTCTGCCTTAACACAATCAAAACAGTCCTAGGAAATCCAACAGATCTTTTGTCTTTTGGCTTGCATCAAACGAGGTAAATTACATGTTTTTTAATTGGGGAGCCCTGTCTGAACTTGGGGTGCAGATCAGGTTTCAAGAAAGTTGATTACCAGAGTAGAGTGAGATTCATGTATGACAACCTTATATATATCTTAGATATTGATTCACTGCCAACGAGCCTATTCAGTACCCCAGTGAAGTTATCTGGCCCTTTTTACTGAATTTCCTTTCACCACTTCGAAATATATTTATGCATTTAAATGATGAGACGAGGGCAATCATTTCTGAATTTCCTTTCATCGTCTCTTTAGACTAGATGGGGGCAATCAAATATGAATTTCCTTTCACCATCTATCTTATAATTTACTTTTTAGAACACAAAGTGGGGGCAATCAATTTGTATGAGGGATGATATCTGTGTAATATTTGCAGTGGAGGTTTGTCAACTTGCTTTGATTACCCGGTTCCAACCTTCCCTTAACTTTCAAAACACCTTAGCCCGCAGGGAAAAAGGGAAAGATTACTTCCAGGGGCCTTCCTTCGAGCAAGCCTCAATCCTTCGAAACTGTTAAAAAAACCTAGAAGAGTCAAGATCAACCTATGCATAACTTTGTTTAGTAATAGACTGGGGAGTTGTGAAGATTGGCTTACTTTCTACAATCTTCTTTACAGATTCCAAAGATAAAACATAATCTCTTCTCCCTATGTATGGAAACTTGAAAGATGGTTTTTTTTTTAAGAAGGTAAGTCTGCAGACAAAAAAAGGTGACAGAGAGAGATTTGGGATTTGAAACACAGGAATCAAGGATTAAAACCGACTTTAGGACCTTTTTTAGGAGGCGCTTTACTTTCTCTTCTTATCTTAATTACCTCATATCTTTATCTACGTGAAACTCTTAGGTTCCAGAGTAAGAAGTCGTTATTTTGATAACCAGTCAAGCAAAAACATCATAATTATGAGACCATCACAGCGCTTTAGAGACCTTCGTTGAAAGAAAATAAAAACTCTCATGGATTCATACCTTTGCCTTACCATTTCGTCTTCTTTTAAAATAACGGAAAACTTTTTCTATCACCTATTTTCGGTGAATTTAGTTTCCGATATACGACTTTTTGTTTGCTCCTTTCGCTCATGTGGGCTACAAGCCGGAATCCTTTAAACACGAAGAGTGCTTTTTAAAAGATCTGAATGGATTAAAATTTTTGTATCTCTACTTCTACAAAAATCACTAACCTAATTAATTAGCGGTGAAAATAAACTTACCGAAGAGAAATTATGAAATAGAAAGAAAACACAACCCGGTATATACAATGGAAATTTTTTGGGAACCAATTATTGCATATAGTGTTTTAAATAATGCCCATTGATAGGGGCGTTGAACATTTTACCGTCCATATTTTCTAATAGAAACGAATTTTTTCCTTCAGGAGCTGCGACTTTGAACGGTCCGTACCAGATATGATCGAATTTACCGTGTTTTTCCGAGTCTTCCTTTCTAGCATCCCATTTCAAAACCAAATCACCGGGGAGAAACTCTCTTTCTGCAACCTTTCGTCCACCTCGACCCTATGTTGTTGTACTTCAATCAACTAGTTTATCCTTCTTGTGACATGATTTGGTTATTCTTTCTCATCTTGCCATAGTTTCATTACGAGAAGCGCCAGGTTTATGGGTAACACCACGTCGGTCCCGTACACCATTTGGAAAGGAGAAGTGCCAATAGATTTTTTCGTGCCTATCCGATTTGCCCATAAAGCATATTTTAAATGCACATGCCAAGATTTTTTGTTCTCGTTCAACACTTTCTTAATTATATTGATCAGACGCTTGTTTGAAGACTCGGCTAGACCATTTCCTTAATATGTCGTGGAATGGCCGAGCACGATATTGTATTCTTGGAAAAAACTAATCATAGCCATATATTTAAAAGCATGGGCGTTAGCAGTGATTATCTTTCGAGGGAAACCGAATCTAAACAAAATGTTCTCTTCTAGGAAATCTATTACCACCGAATCAGTTTCCCTTCTGGTTGGAATAGCCTCCACCCATTTAGTGAAGTAATCTGTGGCAGTCAGGATCTATTTGTGTTGAGCGCTAGAATGGGGGTTAATTTCGCCTATAAAATCTAGTCCCCATTGCTAAAAAGGGGTTTTTTTCTTAACCGAGACTAACGGTAGCGCTGGGTGTTTATGCTTGCCTACGAACAATTAGCAAGGGTTGTAGGTTCTGACTTTGGAATTACATCTGAGAAAATTTTTGGCCAATAATACCCTGTCCTCTAGATTTTATAAGTTGTCTCCCTCCAAGCGTGATGTCCCCCGCACACTCCTTCGTGAAATTCACTTATGACCTTCTTTGTTTCTGATTCAACCAAACAAACCAACAGGAAGACAAGTGGGTCCTTCCAATACAATTGACTTTCATATATACAGTACTTTACTACATGTATTTTTAGCGTCCTGGCTTTGGATGGGGATAAATCACTCAGGCATTTTAAGGTCAGCAGGTAGGACACTATGTTTTTGTACCAATCAGATGAGGAAAACTTCTCTTCGATTCTGATTGCACTTGTTTTCTCATCGAGCTCGTTTGTTCCCACACCCTCTTCACATCCCTGTAGGCCATTTATACCGAGGGCTCTAAAATTTGATTCAGCTAAGAGTTTAGCCAAACCTTGTCCCTTTACTAGTCTCGTTGGCTTTATCTCCAGATCGAATTCTTGAATTTTAGCGAGCCACTGTCCCCTTTTGCCATCATTGTCAGACTAAACCAAAATATATTTTATGGAGCTGGTGGGTACGTATGCGATTACCTTGGAATGCAACATGTAAGTTTTGAAAGCCTTTAATGCCTTCACCATAGCGTATGCTTATTTTTCCATTATATCGTATTTGAGTTCAGCGTCTCTGAGACTTTTGCTGAAAAAGGCTATCGGTTGCTCGAAACCTTCTTCATTTTTCTATAGGAGTACCATGGAAAGTGTATGTTCGGAGGCGAACAAGAAAATAAGAAAATCCTTTTGATAATTAGGGCTTGCCAATACGGGTGCCTCGCTTATAACCTTCTTGATGTGTGCAAACAATGCTTTGGCCTCTGTTGTCCATTTCACTTCATTGTTCTTCTTTAGCATATCTGTGATCAATTTCACAATTTCAACAAAGTTTGGGATAAATCTCCTCAAAAAAATTATTTTTCCTAAGAATGACTAAATTTCTTTTACATTTCTAGGAATATTTATAGTGTTTATAGCTTCAACCCTGCTAGGATCAATTTTAATTCCGTCTCAAGACACAATATGGCCCAAGAGTTTACCTTCTTGCATGGAAAAGTGAGACTTTTTGGGGTTTAAAGACAAACCAAACCTGCGACATTTTTCAAATGACTGCTTGAGATGTATCAAATGATCTTCGTCAGATTTAGAAAAAACGGTTAGATCATCGAGATAGATAACCACGAACTTGTCGCTTTCGCCGATGAAAGTGATATCCATAGCGTGTTGGAAGGTGGCACCTGCATTCATTAGACCAAAAGGCATCTTATCATACATGAACGTACCCCAAGGGGTAGTGAAGGCTATTTTTTCTTTATCATGTTCATTTACGGCAATTTGATTGTATCGGGAGAACCAGTCGATCATCGACATCCTATTTGACGCAACTACCTTTTCTAATACGTGATCCATTTTGGGTAGAGGGTAGTCTTCTTTGAGAGAGGACTTATTGATGTTTCTAAAATCAACACACAGTCTAATCTCCCTACTTTTCTTTCTAACTGGGACTAGGTTTTCTACCCAATCGAAGTATCTCAATGGTACTATTATTTTTGCATCTAAGATCTTTTTAACTTCCCTTTCGACCACGGGAAATAAGATAGGGTTGATTTGTCTAAGTTTTTTTCTAAAGGGTTTGATGCCAGACTTTAGGGGTATCTTGTGTTCGATCACAATGGTGTCGTAGGTTCTCAGTTCTTCGTAAGACCAAGTGAAGATGTCTTTATATCGCCTGAGTAACTCTTTATACTTTCTTTTTACCTCAGGAGGAAGGTATTTTGATATTTTAACCATCCTAGGGTCCTCTTTGGTCCCTACGTCGTAGTCTTCAACCTCTTCTACTTGGGGTTGCAGAGTGGATTTGAAGGGCATATCATTTTGATCAAACAGTCTCTCCAAGGGGATTAGTCCCTTCAGAATCTGATTGTTCTTTAAGACCAACATGCGATGGTTAGCAATTTTTTCTTGGAACTCCTGAGGCTCTTCTCCCTCTTGCATAATCCAGGTATGATCAATTTAGTCCTCCTGGTCAATGTGGGTTTCGGATAAATCACCCACCATTTCCAGGAACTTTTTGATCTATTTGTCATCCTCGAAAACCTGCCAATGTTGTATATTGTTTGGTATTGATGGTTTGTGCCTTAACTCTATGTGGTACTTTAATTTGAAAGCGGTGGGGGGTATGAAAGTTGAAGCCGCTTTGGCCAGTGAATCAGCTTGTTGGTTTTCGGCCCGTGGGATGAAATGAACCTTTACCGATGAAAATAAATTTTCCATAAGATCCCAGCCGCAATTTCTATAAAATCTCAATCTTGGGTGTTTGGCCTGGTATTGCCGATTTATCTTCTTCACTATCAACTCTGTGTCTCCGTAAACTTCCAGGTTATTTATGTTCAACTTCCTGGTAGCTTCCAACCCTAAGACTAAGGCTTCATACTCACATACATTATTGGTGTAGTCTATATACCACTGAAGCCTATAAGAGAAAGGGATAACAAATTCATTTTTAGGTGCCACAAAAAGTACTCCTGCACCCGCTCCTTCACATGACAGGGCACCATCAAAAAACATTTTCCAAATCCCCGTGCTATGCATATTTTCATATGTCTTTCCTGATTCATTATTTTCTAAGTAATTCTCTTCTGCACAACTATTTACATCACCATCAAAATACATAATACAATTTCCTAGATCTTGATCGGCAATATAAATGGGGTAATTGTTAGGATTCTGAGGGTCACTCACTGTGTAGGCTAGCCTTGTTTCCCTATATAGCCGAGTAAGTTGTCCACCAAACATAGGAATCGTGGTGTAGGTCATGTGTAGTTGGAGAGACCCACCAAGTTTGTCTCCCCACGACCTAGATAGAAGTAAGCCATACTTCGGGGGTATATCGGAAATAACTACATCCATCGGGATGCTTTTCACTGGGACCTGTGCAAGAGTGACTACTAAATATTTTATCATACCCATGCACTTAACTCTTCTTGAATCGAAAGAGTAGAGATCCCCATAAGGCCTGGTGATCTTGAG
>JZKD02S1079457.1:0-13166 GCA_000966675.3 Picea glauca | reverse complement strand
TATATATATATATATATATATATATATATATATATATATATATATATATATATATATATATATATATATATATATATATATATATATATATATATATATATATATTAAAAATAAATTAATTAAAAAAACAAAAAAAAACAAAACATTAAAACACACACACACACACACACAATATATTAATTAAATATAAATTAATTTTATAAAATATATTAATTAAAAAAACAAAATAAAAATAAAAAAATTCAAACAAACAAAAGACACTCGCGCGTACTCATTCATGAAATTAGAGCACACTCACACTCACGTGACATAGAAGATAATAACTGGGCAAGAGATAAAGTTGAGCCCTCTCACAAAGATATAGGGTAAGAGGAGGCCAAGACACAGAGAAGGAGTTGGGCAAGAGAAAGTCGAGCGATAGCAATAGAGAAGGAGGCCAAACACAGAAAAACCTGAGCGACAGAGACAAAGAAGGAGGCCAAACATTCCGCCGTCGAAAATGGTAATTTTGTGGGCTTTGTCCCCAAAATCACAAGACTCCAATCGCGTTAGGGTTAGGGTTATCATTTTCCTCTCTAAGTGTACCATTTCGAAACAATAATACATCATCAATGAAGATCTCTGCTCTTTTTTTTCTCCATAAGGATTGATCCGAAACTATAATTTTTTTTCATTCTCCTTCTAATTGATCTACGATTTCCTTGTTTTGTCCTAACATGGTTCCCTATTTTAGGTCCCATAAATCAACTTAAGCTTCCCCTCTATCTCTAGTTTTGGGTATTTTGGGAATTTACACAATCTTTTGAGATGGATTTGATCCTTTTCAAATTGTCAAGAAAACTTTTCATAGCGTATTCACTTAACCTATAATTACAACCCGTTCATTTTTTATCATTTCCCTTTATTCCTCATTCTTGAGCTGATATGAGTTGAATTTGTATGGCGCCGGGGGATTTTTTTTAATTTGATTTAAGTTGAAGAATAATTTGAAAGTGGTATTAATTTACATCAACTCCAACCCCTGTTATGTATCTCCCAAGCTAAGTGGAGAAACTATCTAAAACAAGAAATTAGTCAATCCTTTTACCAATAGTTTTCATGTTTCTCCTTTTATTCCTCTAGGTAGGTTTGATATTTAGGGTTTTACATCCACTATGCCCTTTTCTTCAAATAAGTGTAAAAAAACTAGCGAAGGCATCAAGTCTTACCTCATATCCACATACATTTGTTCTTCTCAATAACAAATTTAGATCCCCTCATCTAGCTATGTGTTCCGAGAAGGAGACCTCACCCACGATTTTTTTCCATTGATCCTTTGTTTTATGACATGGCCCATATCGATTTTCAAAAATAATTTATTTTTTTTCAAATAAATCACATAAACGGTGCACATTATTGTAGAATCATATATATATATATACACACATATTATCTTGCATGACTACCTCCATCCAACTACCAATTCTCTTGATCAACCTATAGCACTATTCACAACAAAATTCCACCCTTTTAGTATAGCTAGAGTGATCCCACTACATCTTTGTTATTTARCATAGCCACATGTACAAAGAGAATATCTACTTATAATTTTGTATCATTCTTTTCAAGGATTTGTGTTTAAGAGGTGCTTCCATACCCATTATATTTATGGACACATAAATCATTACTTCCTCTTTAATGAGTTTATCTCTATTCTAAGGGCCTTTTTTTATTGAACTCTACTTCCCCTATTAACCTCAACCTTTGCTTCTTCCTTATATAGTTGTAAACACTACTTCCTTCCTTGACACTTTTGAATGGTATCTCTAGTCTTAGTTTCCAAACCTCGTCCTCTACCCTCTACAATGTCATTGACCTTTTTTATTTTACATGATCTTGGGAGGTATATTGTGTTACATCTTGGGAGGGAGTACTCGTCCTTCTTTGAATATGAATCACTCTCAAAAATATCAATAGAGGGGAGTTTTGTGGCCTTCTCTTTCCTATATTTTCTTATGCTACATTTTTCAACTTGCTACATCAAGGTTTCATTTTTGTGTTACACCTTCATAAGTAAACTTAGTAGCGATGGGCCCTACTCCTTCAATGTCCTAAGAATTTATTGTTGGATTTGTTCCTTCATCATTACATTTTTATATCTTGTAGTTTCCATCATAAATAAGGATATGTGTGGGTGGGGAATGACCAAAACCCCCTTCCCTTTCATTTATGTTCAAGTTACATACCTAACTAAGATTGCAAACTATTGATTTCATAAAATAACAAAGATTTCATTTCTTTATTAGCCATGAATATTTCTTTGTAATGTCTACTAGTTTTTGTTTCGTCCTTCTTCCCAATATAAAAAATGGGATGTGGGAATTTCATCCCTACAATATGCAACAAGTTTCTAAGAATAATTTGGGTGAACCAAAAATCTTCTTAAATTATAACTACCATACCTAGAATAGCTTAACATTTGGCTCATATCATCTATCATGTCATTCTAAACACTCTTTAGATAGGAATATTTTAAATGGCCATTGGTTCTAAAAAAATCCATTTGAAAGGGATGTTTATGTAGTCCATCAACTATATGGGATCCATTCCACCTGACACAATCTTAATGTCACCCAAGAGAACATCCCCAAGGTCTAACTCTATGAATTGTTTTTCCATAACCAATGATGAGCTTTCCATGCATTTTATTCATCATCCATTGTAATATACTCCATTGACCTATTACTTATGTCATTGAAACTTGTTAATCCCATAGTTCCATGATGAGATAAGGTAGTTTAGCCAAAATAATGGCCAAATTTTCTTTAACTCTTAAAGTGTCAAATTTAGGCTTCACCATAAACCTCTCCCAATCCAATCCCTATACAATATTGTCTTGAATAAAAAGGTAACAAAGCCTCTTTCCATCATATAAAACTTTAATACATACCCTTACTTACTCTTCCATAGTTTTCCATCCAGTAAATCAAGGTTTCTTTCCCCATTTTATTGGTTAATTTTTTTTCTTATCAACGTTGTTTTTGCATACACTGGGTTGTTTTTGTTTATACCTACTTAGTCTATTTCCACATCCATCTTCTCATTCCTTAACTTTAATATACTAGTCCTATTGTTTATCTTACCTTCCCTAATTTTATCAATTAAAGAGATGACCTTCCTCTATTTAGAGATCGTTTCCACTGTGCTTTCAATATCATCTACTACATTTCCTAAATTTTGGGAATGGGATGCATCCTGTAATACCCCTACATACTCATTCAATAAATAAGGAACATATCTTACCCCAAAGAAACCAAGTGAATGAAGTGTAAGATGGATTGAAATCGCCTTACGTTGCATTTGGGCACCCATCTTGCCAACTCTCCTTGCGTTGCGTTCGGGCGCCCATATTGCCAACTCGCCTTGTGTTGCGTTCGGGCGCCCATCTTGCCAACTCGCCTCTTGTTGTGTTTGGGCGCCCTGCCTCATTTTCACAACGACTCCTCTTGTGGGCGCCCTTCTTTCCAAGTCACCTTGCCTTTGTGTGCCCAACTTGCCGACTCACCTTGCCTTTGCGTGCCCATCTTGTCAACTCACCCTTCCTTGCCTTCTGGAAACCCAATTTTTTTTCCCACATGAGTTGTGTCTATGGCTCTTCGTTTTTGTTGGTCAGGCGCACATATTGCAAAATAGGGTTGCCTCACCTTTCTGCGCATTTCTTTCTTTTCTTCACGTTTTCTCATGTGGTTTCCCATCTTGCCAACTCACACTGCCTAGCCTTTCACCCCCCCTATTTACCAACTCCACCTGCCTTGCATTTGGACTCCCTTCATTGTTTTTGCCAAGATTATTGATGTGGGCTCTCCCTCTTGCCATGCCTCCGGGCACCTATCTTTTCAATTTGCCTTGGTGTGCCGTAGCGAAACCCCATGTTTGCGTTGGCTTTGGGAAACCCCAAGTTTCTTCCCAGATGTGAGTTGTGTCGTTGGCTCCTTGATTTTGTTGGTTGGGCTCTCCTCTTGCTAACTCGGCTTGCCTTTGGTCACCCCTCTTGCCAACTTTCCTTGCATTGCCTTTGGAAACCCTAAGTTTGCCTTACATTCGGGAAACCCCAAGGTTTTTTCCCACCACACCTGTGCCACTGGCTCTTTCGGTTTTGTTGGTTGGGCGCTCCTCTTGCCCACATGGCTTGCCTTTGGGTGCTCCTCTTGCCCACATGGCTTGCCTCTGGGTGCTCCTCTTGCGAACTTTATGCAACATGCAACTTATGCAACAATGCAACTTATGCAACTATGCAACTATATGCAAGTTTAAACAACTATGGAAATTATGCAACTTATGCAACTTATGCAACTTATGTAACTATCCAACTTATGCAAATTTATTCAACTACACAACTTTATGCAACATGCAACTATGCAACTTATGCAACTTTATGCAACTATGAAACTTATGCAACTTTATGAAACTATGCAACTTATGCAAGTATGTAACTTTATGCAACTTTATGAAACAATGCAACTTATGCAAGTATGTAACTTTATGCAACTTTATGAAACAATGCAACTTATGCAACTTTATGCAACATGCAACTTATGCAACTTTATGGAACTTATGCAACTTTATGCAACATGCAACTTATGAAACTATGCAACTATATGCAAGTTTATGCAATTATGGAACTTATGCAAATTATGAAACTATGCAAATTATGCAACTATGCAACCTATGCAACTTTATGCAACTACACAACTTTATGCAACATGCAACTATGCAACTATGTAACTATGCAACTATGCAACTTATGCAACTCTATGCAACATGCAACTATGCAACTTATGCAACTCTATGCAACATGCAACTATGCAACTTATGCAACTCTATGCAACTATGCAACTTATGCAACTTTATGCAACTAAGCCATGAAAGTAAAGCCCTGTTAACATCTAGATATGCACCTTTTTTTTTTAGGCACCAACTATTGCAAAAGTTGTAGATCCAAAGGTTTTTCTTCTATAACATTGCATGAGAATGATGGGGTCCATTAAACCTTGATTTTGTTGAGGTTTATGTTCATTAAAAGTTTAATCTCTCTATTGTTCCTTACTTCTAAATTAAATGGATATTTGTTGCACGATAAAGGCATCATCACATAATCTTTTTGTTGAGAGTGAAATGACAGTATGGGTATGCACTCTTAAAGTATTCATGCTCATGTCAAACCCATCTAGCATCCACGATGATGATATTGAATATGGATAACCTAACCTATCGTCGTCAATAATCCTAGCAAGTGTATGAGCTAGCTAATTGTCTGAGGTTTGTGCCTATTGGCTGGATGTCATTTGGTCATGTACGAGCTAGCTACTTGTCTGAGGTCTGTACCTATTGGTTGGCAGGAATTCAGATGCATATGAGTTACAACTCTAAGTCCCTTTTATATTACTAAGGCCTATTGTCATTTGCGAAGCCTAGCGTTCTAGCTACAAACCTACCATTGAAGGGAAAAATAACTTATTAAAATTCATATCTGATTTCTCCCTTTCATGTCATGAGTTTCTCATTGACTTGTTGGCTAGACAAACCAACAAAAATATTTTGAAGCTCAAAAGGGTCACAACTTGGAGCCTAAAAGGATCATCCAACAATCTCTTTCCATATGCCAAATCCTCAGTGCCAATTATATGAGATAAATATTTTTATCCCTACAAACCCATATTGGATTTCACCCTTTGTAATATCCTAACTTCAAAAATATTCCCACAAGCCCAACACCTTAATATAAATTGTATTTCGTATATTTATTAGGTTCATATATATTAGAGGACTTCTCTCTTTATGTTTCCCTCAAATTCCTTAATCATCCCACATACCTAGCACTTAGTTCTTCATTATATTTTATATTAATTTTAGGTCCATTCAGTTAGGAGGATTTTGTTCTCTATGCGCCCTAGTACAAAATCCACCTATATACTTGACTCATGACATTATATTTATTCCATATACTTTTGGGTCCATCAAGATAAATGAGGAAATTAAGAATTTCAACTCCCCATGCTCTCATTCCCCAAATTGTCAAGAGTCCTTACATGTGGTTGAAGGGAATAAGATGTGTTTGTGTAAAGGGGAACATGTAAATGTTCCACATTGTAGGGAATTTTAGTTTCAACAAGAATCAAATCCTTCTATGGGTACCTAGGACATAATACAAATGGAGAAGAAATGGAGGCTCTTTTATTGATTTGGTTTACTCATCATGATGCATTTGTATTGTGATCCTTGGAGGGCGTATTCATTGTCTTTGCAAGACCTTGTTTGGTGGACATGTTTGGAAGAACAAGCCTAGCTTGGGCTTCCTTGGGGCTTGAAGCCCACAGGTTGGATACCAGGGCCCACACACCGGATGATAATGACATGCATTTGGAGGCCTAAGAGACACCTCGAAGGATCTCACCTATCCCATACAATCCAAACAACTTGCCTTTGGAGGCCAAAACGTCCCCTTTGAGGGCTTGACGTCACCCTAGGGCTAGGGTCTGGTGGTGATTGAAGACACTTAGCCTTTGGAGACCTAGCGCACTCATATCCAACTCAACGAATTGACCTCTTAGAGGGATATGTGTGGCAATAGCAATATAGAGTGGAGGAGTTAACTTGTTCAAGCTTTCTTTTAATTCAAGCTTGCTCCCTTCATTTTATGCACCTTGATATAGAGTGGAGGAGTTAAATTGTTCCCTTCGCAAGATTTATTTTAGTCTAAGAACCTATTGACCTGAAGTGGTGCACTGCTTAAGTGTAGAATCTTTAAGTTGATCACCCCAAATTCATTCCACTATCAGGAGGGAAGAGGGGTGTTCCAAAACAACCCTGGTTCAATCGAGAGGTCATTGCACATTAACAATAAATTTGGTTTTCTAAGAAATTTTTTGTTGTTATGTCTATCAACTATAATCTTTTTCTATCCAATAGATAGCCCATTGTCATAGTACACCATGCTCAATAAAAGACTCACAATAGTTTTAGCTCGTCCACTCTTTTTATTTCTTACTAGATTCACAAGATTTAACTTGCAAGTTTTGTTGAGATTATGTAAGCAATTTTCCTTTTCAACTTATGATCATAAAACCCCAAGTCTAAGAATGGATCAATGAATATGTTATCCTCTAAAAATATTCCCATGTCCAAAATGCATTCACATACTTCTTCAAAGATAACTATTCTTTTTACCATGCATTTTAGAAGTGTTATTTATTGATAATCATGTATTGTTTTCCCTTGAGAAAGCATGTACTGCACATTCATCCATGTTGCATGGGTTTGATCATGTAGAGACCTTCCAATTACCATAAGAACAAGTAGTAACCCTTTGCATTCTACTATTTCCTATAATGGAATTTTTTCTAATTTGTAGTATTTGATTTAATGAAGGAACAAAAAACTATTTGACTATATTTTAATTTGATGTTTTTGTAATGGATTTATGCTTAAATGCACAAAAGCATAAAATGGACATAACATTTGGCTCTCTAAAAAATGATAATCCAAACTAGCTCTTTGTTGTAGTTGTGTATGTGCATCTTCATTGTCTTGAAAATTNTACTACATTTCCTAAATTTTGGGAATGGGATGCATCCTGTAATACCCCTACATACTCATTCAATAAATAAGGAACATATCTTACCCCAAAGAAACCAAGTGAATGAAGTGTAAGATGGATTGAAATCGCCTTACGTTGCATTTGGGCACCCATCTTGCCAACTCTCCTTGCGTTGCGTTCGGGCGCCCATATTGCCAACTCGCCTTGTGTTGCGTTCGGGCGCCCATCTTGCCAACTCGCCTCTTGTTGTGTTTGGGCGCCCTGCCTCATTTTCACAACGACTCCTCTTGTGGGCGCCCTTCTTTCCAAGTCACCTTGCCTTTGTGTGCCCAACTTGCCGACTCACCTTGCCTTTGCGTGCCCATCTTGTCAACTCACCCTTCCTTGCCTTCTGGAAACCCAATTTTTTTTCCCACATGAGTTGTGTCTATGGCTCTTCGTTTTTGTTGGTCAGGCGCACATATTGCAAAATAGGGTTGCCTCACCTTTCTGCGCATTTCTTTCTTTTCTTCACGTTTTCTCATGTGGTTTCCCATCTTGCCAACTCACACTGCCTAGCCTTTCACCCCCCCTATTTACCAACTCCACCTGCCTTGCATTTGGACTCCCTTCATTGTTTTTGCCAAGATTATTGATGTGGGCTCTCCCTCTTGCCATGCCTCCGGGCACCTATCTTTTCAATTTGCCTTGGTGTGCCGTAGCGAAACCCCATGTTTGCGTTGGCTTTGGGAAACCCCAAGTTTCTTCCCAGATGTGAGTTGTGTCGTTGGCTCCTTGATTTTGTTGGTTGGGCTCTCCTCTTGCTAACTCGGCTTGCCTTTGGTCACCCCTCTTGCCAACTTTCCTTGCATTGCCTTTGGAAACCCTAAGTTTGCCTTACATTCGGGAAACCCCAAGGTTTTTTCCCACCACACCTGTGCCACTGGCTCTTTCGGTTTTGTTGGTTGGGCGCTCCTCTTGCCCACATGGCTTGCCTTTGGGTGCTCCTCTTGCCCACATGGCTTGCCTCTGGGTGCTCCTCTTGCGAACTTTATGCAACATGCAACTTATGCAACAATGCAACTTATGCAACTATGCAACTATATGCAAGTTTAAACAACTATGGAAATTATGCAACTTATGCAACTTATGCAACTTATGTAACTATCCAACTTATGCAAATTTATTCAACTACACAACTTTATGCAACATGCAACTATGCAACTTATGCAACTTTATGCAACTATGAAACTTATGCAACTTTATGAAACTATGCAACTTATGCAAGTATGTAACTTTATGCAACTTTATGAAACAATGCAACTTATGCAAGTATGTAACTTTATGCAACTTTATGAAACAATGCAACTTATGCAACTTTATGCAACATGCAACTTATGCAACTTTATGGAACTTATGCAACTTTATGCAACATGCAACTTATGAAACTATGCAACTATATGCAAGTTTATGCAATTATGGAACTTATGCAAATTATGAAACTATGCAAATTATGCAACTATGCAACCTATGCAACTTTATGCAACTACACAACTTTATGCAACATGCAACTATGCAACTATGTAACTATGCAACTATGCAACTTATGCAACTCTATGCAACATGCAACTATGCAACTTATGCAACTCTATGCAACATGCAACTATGCAACTTATGCAACTCTATGCAACTATGCAACTTATGCAACTTTATGCAACTAAGCCATGAAAGTAAAGCCCTGTTAACATCTAGATATGCACCTTTTTTTTTTAGGCACCAACTATTGCAAAAGTTGTAGATCCAAAGGTTTTTCTTCTATAACATTGCATGAGAATGATGGGGTCCATTAAACCTTGATTTTGTTGAGGTTTATGTTCATTAAAAGTTTAATCTCTCTATTGTTCCTTCTAAATTAAATGGATATTTGTTGCACGATAAAGGCATCATCACATAATCTTTTTGTTGAGAGTGAAATGACAGTATGGGTATGCACTCTTAAAGTATTCATGCTCATGTCAAACCCATCTAGCATCCACGATGATGATATTGAATATGGATAACCTAACCTATCGTCGTCAATAATCCTAGCAAGTGTATGAGCTAGCTAATTGTCTGAGGTTTGTGCCTATTGGCTGGATGTCATTTGGTCATGTACGAGCTAGCTACTTGTCTGAGGTCTGTACCTATTGGTTGGCAGGAATTCAGATGCATATGAGTTACAACTCTAAGTCCCTTTTATATTACTAAGGCCTATTGTCATTTGCGAAGCCTAGCGTTCTAGCTACAAACCTACCATTGAAGGGAAAAATAACTTATTAAAATTCATATCTGATTTCTCCCTTTCATGTCATGAGTTTCTCATTGACTTGTTGGCTAGACAAACCAACAAAAATATTTTGAAGCTCAAAAGGGTCACAACTTGGAGCCTAAAAGGATCATCCAACAATCTCTTTCCATATGCCAAATCCTCAGTGCCAATTATATGAGATAAATATTTTTATCCCTACAAACCCATATTGGATTTCACCCTTTGTAATATCCTAACTTCAAAAATATTCCCACAAGCCCAACACCTTAATATAAATTGTATTTCGTATATTTATTAGGTTCATATATATTAGAGGACTTCTCTCTTTATGTTTCCCTCAAATTCCTTAATCATCCCACATACCTAGCACTTAGTTCTTCATTATATTTTATATTAATTTTAGGTCCATTCAGTTAGGAGGATTTTGTTCTCTATGCGCCCTAGTACAAAATCCACCTATATACTTGACTCATGACATTATATTTATTCCATATACTTTTGGGTCCATCAAGATAAATGAGGAAATTAAGAATTTCAACTCCCCATGCTCTCATTCCCCAAATTGTCAAGAGTCCTTACATGTGGTTGAAGGGAATAAGATGTGTTTGTGTAAAGGGGAACATGTAAATGTTCCACATTGTAGGGAATTTTAGTTTCAACAAGAATCAAATCCTTCTATGGGTACCTAGGACATAATACAAATGGAGAAGAAATGGAGGCTCTTTTATTGATTTGGTTTACTCATCATGATGCATTTGTATTGTGATCCTTGGAGGGCGTATTCATTGTCTTTGCAAGACCTTGTTTGGTGGACATGTTTGGAAGAACAAGCCTAGCTTGGGCTTCCTTGGGGCTTGAAGCCCACAGGTTGGATACCAGGGCCCACACACCGGATGATAATGACATGCATTTGGAGGCCTAAGAGACACCTCGAAGGATCTCACCTATCCCATACAATCCAAACAACTTGCCTTTGGAGGCCAAAACGTCCCCTTTGAGGGCTTGACGTCACCCTAGGGCTAGGGTCTGGTGGTGATTGAAGACACTTAGCCTTTGGAGACCTAGCGCACTCATATCCAACTCAACGAATTGACCTCTTAGAGGGATATGTGTGGCAATAGCAATATAGAGTGGAGGAGTTAACTTGTTCAAGCTTTCTTTTAATTCAAGCTTGCTCCCTTCATTTTATGCACCTTGATATAGAGTGGAGGAGTTAAATTGTTCCCTTCGCAAGATTTATTTTAGTCTAAGAACCTATTGACCTGAAGTGGTGCACTGCTTAAGTGTAGAATCTTTAAGTTGATCACCCCAAATTCATTCCACTATCAGGAGGGAAGAGGGGTGTTCCAAAACAACCCTGGTTCAATCGAGAGGTCATTGCACATTAACAATAAATTTGGTTTTCTAAGAAATTTTTTGTTGTTATGTCTATCAACTATAATCTTTTTCTATCCAATAGATAGCCCATTGTCATAGTACACCATGCTCAATAAAAGACTCACAATAGTTTTAGCTCGTCCACTCTTTTTATTTCTTACTAGATTCACAAGATTTAACTTGCAAGTTTTGTTGAGATTATGTAAGCAATTTTCCTTTTCAACTTATGATCATAAAACCCCAAGTCTAAGAATGGATCAATGAATATGTTATCCTCTAAAAATATTCCCATGTCCAAAATGCATTCACATACTTCTTCAAAGATAACTATTCTTTTTACCATGCATTTTAGAAGTGTTATTTATTGATAATCATGTATTGTTTTCCCTTGAGAAAGCATGTACTGCACATTCATCCATGTTGCATGGGTTTGATCATGTAGAGACCTTCCAATTACCATAAGAACAAGTAGTAACCCTTTGCATTCTACTATTTCCTATAATGGAATTTTTTCTAATTTGTAGTATTTGATTTAATGAAGGAACAAAAAACTATTTGACTATATTTTAATTTGATGTTTTTGTAATGGATTTATGCTTAAATGCACAAAAGCATAAAATGGACATAACATTTGGCTCTCTAAAAAATGATAATCCAAACTAGCTCTTTGTTGTAGTTGTGTATGTGCATCTTCATTGTCTTGAAAATTAGGTCTATGTCATCCAATCTTGTCCCACAATGTCTCCAAAAGTCCCTTGAGCAAGGAGCACATGTTATTAACCTCTTTCTACTGGTGATAAAGTTCAAAAATAATTGAATATCTAATTAACTTAATTTGTAGATTGTCTTTTTTTTTTTGTTGAGTTTCAACAAGTAATGAAAATTGTCAAAAATAATGATAGTATTCATGTCCAAAAATATATCATGGCTCTACAACAAGGGAGAATTAAATTGTAAGTTCCAGTCCTAGGTTTATTGGCTTCTCAATGTCATGCTTACCTAAGTCTATCTCGCTTCAAGGTTCCTTCACTTTGCATTGTTTATAGTATGTTGTAACATGTGTTTTAGGAAAGACAAGCATTGATGACCTTACAATGACACATTGTATCCATCGATATTTGCAAGGAACATGACTCAAGAGACTTCTAATTGTGCTTCAACTTAAAAAATCAACCATTCACATGTCATTGTGTGTCACCAGATAGAATTATCGTGCTACTTCATCAAGATTTCTTGAGCTTGTTTCATATATTAAGATGGTTTTAATACCTTTTAATGGTTTGAACTTTAGATATCGGTGCATTGTAATTTTTGTATTTATGTCGTCGTCTTATTACTACATGACCATTACCTAGATTTTGAACCTTTTGGACATTGTTGCAACTCTCGCTCCAATACTAGCGCAATCAAATTGGTTGATTGTAACATATATGGGTTCTACCTATGTGCCCATGTCTCAATAGCTTGATAAGAAAACATATATTAGGCCCATGAAGTCTTTCCTAACCTTGGCATTATAGAAAGAAGGGTTATCTTTGATATATAATTGTTCCTTTTATTTGTAGGCTGACTGATCGACATAGCCTCAAACTAGATATATTCAATCTACATCACCAAATTTTCCATGGTTCTTCGAATGGATGGCGAGAACGTTGGTAGGTATGAGAATTTGGAGTTGATATGCTTCCACACCCACTTCAAAATTGACATGGAAAATTCGAATGGATGGCAAAAAAGTTGGTAGGTGTGATAATTTGGAGTTGATATGCTCCCACACCCACTTCAAAATCGACATGAAAAATTGGGCGTTGTGTTGGAAGATTGGTTGTTGTCATTGATGTCAACCCTAGTCATGGGTTTTGGACCACAAGATTGATGAAGGTATTTGTACATGAAGGAAAATGCACATGTAGATACAAGACCCAT
>JZKD02S1079445.1:184311-204945 GCA_000966675.3 Picea glauca | reverse complement strand
AAAAAATTAAAATTAAGATAAGATATTTTAACTTTATGGTATGTAATGTTAAAAGTAGTTTATTTAAAAAAAAATAAACAGAGAAAAAAAAAGTAAGGAATCTAACTTTATGAATGTCAAGTCAATTTTTTTAATAAAAATAGAAAAAAAAATCTAACTTTATGAATGTCGCATCGATTTTTTTTTTAAAGAAACTTATGTTTGAAAATATATTTCAAAATAGAGTAAAATTAAAAGAGAAAAAACAAGAGATTCTAACTTATATATGTTATGGATTCTAACTTATATATATATATGTTATGTTCATGTTTTTTTAAAATTATATTTGAAATTATTAATATTTTTAATCATTGATTCAAATTAGGAAAACAAAAAATGAGTAGATATATAATTATTTATAGTTTTATAGTTTTTTCATCACATTTAAGTTGTTTATTTTGTTTATGAGGTTAACCGTTCGAATATTACAAGATTTAATTAAGAGTTTGTTGACTATTTTGGTCAATAAAGAGAAGTTAACAAAGCATTATCATGTTGTCCTTTGATTTTAAACATTTTTCTAAAATATTTAAGGTACTAATCGAGTTCTCGTTACAATGCTTTGATCCTCTACCTTAAATACATGTTTTTAGCTAGCGTGAGGTTGTTTCAGGGTCCACTACTTAGGACTGTGTTTGAATGTTATGAAATAGATAATGCTTTTATAGATAGGTTTGTTAATAATGAAACTATGTTATTATGTTTCTTTATCACTGACAATGCCATAGGTGTTTCATATGAAGTGGTAAAGATCTTAGGCTAAGAACATGGATACTGCTTAAAAAGGTACATGGTAAAATTGGTGTTGTGGTATTAGCTTGGCCTCATTACATGGAAAAAAAGGAGTAATAAGAATGGAATTATGCATTTTTCTTGTTAAAGTTTTCAAGTATGTAATATGTTACTCATTATTTCTTTTGTTTTTGTCTTTTGCTTCATATCATTGATATGCTATTCATATGTATCTTTTTTAAAAAATTCTTAAGCTTATGGTCTTTATCGTTAAACTGATTTTTTTTTATAACTTTGATATGCTACTCATATACCTTTCTTAAATTTTTTTTAGGTTCACGCTCTCTACTGCGAAATTAATTTTCTTTTATAACTTTGGTATTTCATTTCCACCCATGGTCTCTTGAATATCACTTTCCTCACTTAAACAACAAATCTCCATCACATTATCCTTTAAAACAAAAAAGGCCCTCAATCTTTACCTACCCAACCAACATTTCTTCTATTATATAAAGAAATCCCTTGCTAGAAAAGATTCTTAGCCTTACATATCTCATGACACTATTTGATATAAAAAATTGTATGACCCTTGGACTCATTTACCTTAACCAACATGCACTTGTTTACCCTTTATTCTATCATTACCCACCCAACCAACATTTCTTCTATTATATAAAGAAATCCCTTGCTAAAAAAGGTTCTTAACCTTACATATCTAATGACAATATTTGAAATAAAAAGTTGTATGGACCTTGGCCTCATTTGCCTTAACCAACATGCACTTTTTTACGCATTATTCTATCACTCATTTGTTTAAAATTTGTGCCTTAACTTTCTTTTACTCATGTCATCATCATATGGCCTAATCCTAACACATACTCAAGTCTAAGTGCCACAACCAATAGTAAGTTAGAATTCCAAGTTAAGCTTGATGTTGGGCCCTATTTTTGAATTTTGAAGGCAACCACCTTGTGGCAACGAAAATGATAGAGTAGCACAAAATTCACATATGAAACATATAGGAGTTGGACCATGTGGAGAAGTGATTTTTAGTAACAGTAAGGGGACTCGATGCTAAAGGGGGACCAAATCCAAATAATAGCCAAGATTCCAGGGGATCAAGGATGAAAGTGATGAAATAATGAAAACACATAGATGACACAAAAGTAGTGTTGACGTGGGAAAAATGCCCTTCAACAGACATGGGTACTCCCGAATGTGAACTCTCGATTAGACTTCACATCATTTGGGATAGGGATAATATTAAGGATGAAAATTTATCTTAGAATGTAGAAACCTTGGTGAATCTCACTGGTCTTTAATATGCAAAGTATAAAATGTTTGGAGATATTTTTGTAAGAATATTCAAATGTCTAAGGATTATATATAGTTTCTATAAAATATGGGCTATTTTTAAGGTAAAATAATTTTATTCTATAGAATCTAGATGAATCACTTTTAGAAAAAATAGAAATTTGTGATTTTTTTTTTGGTAAAAGCATGGAAAATTAGCCCATGGACAATATAATATAGCCCCTAAAATTTTTCCTGGTTTTGGATAGGAGTTCCATCCAAATTCTGACATCGCTTCCATTACTAGTATCAAGGACATGTGAATGGTTAATGAAAATCAACGATGTAGATTGTGCAATTATGAGCTATACTAAATGCAGATAATTAAATCTAAACTATCCTATCCTAGCTAGGAGCAACAAATATATTAAATAAATAGATACAAATGTCACCAATCCCTGCTTGTAACCCCTACATTGTTAATTGTCATAAGAGAGACAAAGACTAATACCATATATACGTGAGTGAATGTATGCACAAAAAATTTCACAATAATAACCCATTCACATCTATTTATCCATTTATCTCATAATTAATAATAAAGAAGAAAACATATTGTAAGAGACACAAAATTCACATAAGAAAAGTGTACAAATGAATAATGTAAACTTACAACATCCACAATAATTAGAAGTCCACTAGAAGCAGTTCATGGTAAACAATCTTTAGCAAAATGTTTTCTCTCCATCAAAATGGCCCCGAGGGATTCTTTCTATTAAAATATCAGAAAAATAGTTCTCTAAAATTATAGAATCTGTTGGTCCTAAGGTATGCACCTGACTGCTAAAGGGCAGAGCTAGGCCACCTCAAGTGTTGAAATGATGGGTTTTTTTTATGAATTAGGTTTGTTGGTCAAATGAGAGATAGGTTTTCAAGGGTAGAGACACAGTTGGGATAAATAAAACTATCACTGAAAGGTTTCCCTTAGCTGGTGGCACACATTATGATGAGAAGACACATATATGAAGAGATAAACAAAGAAAGAAATAAAAAAAACATACAATTAGTTACTTGTCGTATGAAATTTCAGATTTGAAATGATATTCCAGATATAAAACATGTATCTAGATACAAATCCTCCAAACAGGTTGCATTACAACTAACATTTTACTTAAGAAATAACTGAAGTCAGGTTGCATGATAGTAAAAGGTTCATTAACACAATAGATGAAAGGAACATAAACAACACATTGTATACATTTCCAATTTGCATCCAAATAAGATAAGAAGATATATGCGATTTGAAAAAGAAAAACAATCTATCACCAAAAGTTATATTCACCAAGTGGGAAACTTAAGTAGGTTTTGCTTCAATGTCTAGCCACAATCCTTATGTTGATCCCCCAAAACTCAAACCATCCATTTGTCAACCTAGTTTCTTTCTTAGTTTCTTTTCAATGGTTTGTTGAGTCAGCTTGATATGTTCTCATCTTCCTTTTTCTTGCATCATTTTCTTGATCTTTGGAAGGTTAATGCTTGTTTTGGTTTGAGTTGAATAACACACATCATCATGATTATGTCACTAGCGGGTTGCTAGAAGGTTAACCTAGGCCTTTGATGAAAGAATAAATAGATTGCAAGACTGTGTTTGTTCTTGCAAACAATAGAAAACACGTTGTTTTGTTGGTTTTAACGTTCAGAAATTAAAAATAAATAAATCAAGTTGTGTTGGCGCCTAGCTTCTATGTGCATGTTCTCGAGCACTTGAGTTCACGAGGGTTACCACCAGTTGACCATCATTGCAGAATTCATGCTAAAGTCATGCAGGTTTGCACCTTCAATTCTTATCATCACGAGATCGTGGGTAATTATCGCTATAGGTGGTAAAATAAATTAAATTAACACATACATTCAACCCAACAAACTAGAAATGAGAAAGATGCACCCAAAAAGGGGGGTACCCAATGTAAAAGGGCCAAATCAATTACCCCAACAAAGGAAGAAACCCCTCAAAGGTAGCCAATATCATCTACAACAAAGCAAAGAGAGAAGGAGGGAATCAAAGTTTGTATCAGAAAACAAGAGGAACAAGTTACTCTACCAGGCCCATTGTCACTTGATCATTCTGAAGACAATCTTGTGACCTCCACGATGCAGTAGGATAAAATTCTCAAGACAAAAACAAGGGGACAAAGGAAAACTAAACAACACAGTCCCAAGATTGTTGCTGCAGAATTTGTGTCTATGGAAACCTTGATTAAGGAGTCCCTTGAAGCCAAGCTGAATAGAAAGAGGAAAGGGAACCAAGAACCTAAAATGCCTAATAAGCCTAACAGAAAAAAAGAGGAACACTAATCAATTGAGGTTGAATCCAAGGTAATTTTCAATCCATCCTTAAAAGACCAAAAACCCATAGTAATTGAGGATGAAGACTCTGAAGAGGACATCTATGGATTTTCTAATATGGAAGATATGGTTGTCCACACACTGAAAAAGATGAATGGGGATAAATAAAAGATGAAATACAATAAAGGGGAAATTTCAGTGATAAAGTGTGCAACTATGAAGACAAAGTACCCTGCAGACTTGGATTTAGAACAAAATGCAATGGACCTTGGCCCATATCCAGAGAAGGACTCTGATGGCATGACCCCAGACACATAGCTAGTTCCTGAGCAAGTTTCATATGAAACCAAACTAGAGATTAAAGCAAAAGCATTGAAAATGTAGGGATGTGTGAAGGAGACACATGAAAACAAATTTGAGGTGGCACGCAGATATGAGATGAGGTCAAGAAAAGCCAAGTTGTCCATTGACCTCAAAAAATATGTCATAGAGGAGGAACAAAGGCTAGAGGATAGAAATAAGGTGCAAGTGTTGATTAAACCAAAGGTCGAAGCTAATAGAGGTGTAGATGACAACCACCAGGTACAAATGCTAAAGAAAAAAATTCAAAGTTTACAACAACAAAAGAAAGATCTAGAAATGCAACACACTAAGAAAAATCAAAAGGCACCGCCCAACCTTTTTGAAAAAACTTTGTTTTTCCCTGTTTTTGTCATTGTCTTTCAATGATCCTTCTCAACAGTGGGAGGTGAATATTTGAAAAATGAAAGAGGTTTTTGTTGCAAACAATCCCATTCACAAAAACCTCTCTCATTTTTTACACGGGTATCATGGTTTGGGAGAATCAAAGAGAGGTTTGAGGCCATGTTTTCCTGAAATTCACCAAATTCTGGGTGAATTTTGTTCTAGTGTTAGAAGACTGTTGTTGTTAAAGGAGAAAGGATTCAAAACTAATGATAGCTGATCCACCTAGTATGTTCCAGTTTGGTCTCTAGTTGGAGTGCACATGGGTATTCATGCACAATCACTTTTAGTTACAACTGTCAATGGTTTTTTGTTAAGAGCTGGTCTACTTTAGTTACCAATAGTAGTTATAGTTGCACTTATATAAGTTTAGTTATTTTAGTTCAAGACATTACTGCCAAGTGTAATAAGTTGTCATTTTCGTTTGATATGAATTGTATTTTTTTGTTAAGGTTGAGTTTAAAGTAGGTCATGACTAATATTTCCAATTAAATACACTCAAGTCAAAGAGATGTTTTCAAGTTGTAATGAATGAGTGTTAGTCAAGTTATTTATAGAGTCTAGTTATGCAAAGTCAAAATTTTGTTTTATATATTAGATAGATGGTCTAAAACCTCTGGGAATAAATATTAATAGACATATTTAAGAATGTGATAAGGTTCAATTTTGGTTGGAAATCAGGCATCAGAAGTTTGGTTGGAGATGAAACTTATGATTGTAAAGCTTCCTACCTAGTGAATGTAAAACTTGATGACAATTTGTGTTTTTCTTCTCAAATATTTGTGTGTTATTAATCTTATCTTGATGCAAGTCGGAAATGTATGCAATGTGTAATTTCCTTTCCTTTTAGCTAATGTGTCAATAAACCGTTTATTGCTAATGCAACCTTGTTTCAACTATTGTTTGTAGTAGATAATTTATTGTATTGCAACCTTGTTTGGATCACTTGTGTTAAGATACATATTTTGGATTTGGAATATTATTTCATGTTTGAGATTTTCTACAGTAGGTGACATTGTATGTTTTCCTTTATTTCATTGTTTATTTCTTCATATCCTTACATGTTCATCAAAATGCACGCCACTAGGTAAGGGGAACCTGCAGTGATATTGTTTGGCTAGTCCAACCAGGTTTCTATCCTTGAAAACCTAACCATTAGTTGACCAAAAAACCTAATTCATAAAAACCCCATCATTTCAACACTTGAGGTGGCCTAACTCTACCATTTAGCTGCCAGGTGCATACCTTAGGACCAACATCCTCTGGCACTGTTTCCAGGGAACAAATTAATGAAGTAATCTTTCCCTAGGAGAACGAAAATGATCAGATCTGGTTTTTGATGGTGAATAAAATATAGACACATTTAGACTGCAGATCATTCACTTAACGAATCCATGGTTAAAGAATCCAATGGCGACTCCAAAGTTTCAAGAAGTCATATTTTCATATGGAATCCATCTTGTCTCAAAGGTTTTCTCCTCTTAATTTCTTTGTTGTTCCTAGTTTTCCAACTGTTATTCCTACTATAGATGAGTGGGGTGATTACTTGCCCAAATTTAGAGAAGATAAAGATGATAACCTTGCAGATCATTTACTTGAATTCCATGAAGTCATGCATCAAATGGGTATACATCATGAGGATGTATTAATGAAGATGTTCATGTACTCATTAGAGGGAGATGATCGTGAATGGTACCGATTCTTGCCTCCTACTAGCATATCTTCCCTAAAAAATTTCCATGTAGCATTTAGTGATCATTGTAAAAGGTTTTTTCTAGCTGATTTTCTTTTTGAAAATTGTTGTGAGGAGTTTGATTTATATATGCATAATTCTATAGTTGGTTCCTATAGTAGTATGAATGAGAAGGAATTTAATGTTAAGCAAGTGGAAGAAGAGTCATCCCCTTGTGAAATCTTCTCTATTTTTTCTATTGAGGAGGAATTTTTTATTGATTGTTCTGATGACAAAAAAACTGATCAATATTCTGTAGAAACATTTGACATTATATCAGAAATATATAACAATGTTTGTTATGATGAGATTGTTTCTCCAAATGTTGACATAGTGATCTAGGTGGATATCGGTGGCCACCCACCTTTTCCAACTGGCTCAAAACAGTTTTCTGGCAATTTTGGTAATTTACTATTTTTAGTAGTTTTTAACTTCTGGGGCCATTTTGAGGGCCTAAATGAAGGTTTTTCAGGATCGATCTTCTCAATGATATACAAAGGCTTTGATTGATCCCCCAAAATGAATCTCCTTGATGATACCTTTCTAATGAGATATTGTGCACCCCAAACAGATATCGTATGCCAAAGTTACACCCCCCGGAAGTCGATACACCAAACTACCCAAAACGGGGTCCACAAAACTGTTGGCTTTTCATCTTCTGGGGTTAGGGTTTTGGATTTTATTTATGATAAAAATTCCTTTAGAGCCTCATTTTAAAATAATCTTCTTACAAATGCGAGTAGTAGACACATCTCTTCTCAGAGATAAGCTGCCACCATTCTAGCGAGTCTTTCACTCTGTATTTTTACAGTCTTTGTACATTTTCGCTCATTAATAGAAAATTGTGTATTACTGTATCTATGTGTTTATGGTCGCATCTCTGATACATTCCTCTTATATTATTGTATATCCAAGATATCCCTATACATTTCTTTATTATATCTCCGCTCTCATTTCGTGCCGAAAATAATCTGGATCAGTTGTATCAGAGCAGGCTGCTCTTGATCGTTTTTCAGTGCATGTCCCTGACGAGGTCCAGGTATAGCAAGTTGGGTCTCTAGATTGTCTCTCTTGAGGAAAATCTCTCTCGCATACCCAAGAAACCCTCCATGGTAGAAGAAAATAAAAACGACGGAGCATAAGATTCTATCAATTTTTTGCTTGAGCAAGCTCTCACGTGACAGAGGGAAGAAATGATGGAGATTTTTTCTGACATCCTTGTTATCATTGAAATTTCATCCACAAATGGTTATAGGAATACAACATCTCCAAACACCTATTAGTTCATCCATGGCCCAAAAAATGCATTTCCAAAGGGCACAAAACTATACAATTGGTTATAAAATCAACATGCACTAAGGATACAAAGGAAGCGCGTGCACGTGAGACAGTCAAACAGTGTCGGAAAAGTGAACATGCACCCGATGCACGACTGTGGATGAAAAAATCCGCGCATACCTTAGAACGACGCATTTATGATTTTGGTCGGCCTTCCACCCACTTCTAGTTCATCTCCCAAGTCGATTTGAAACCCAAATCCGAGTTGAATCCGAGTGGGGGGTTGGTCAAAGACCTAAGGGTGCCCTAAAGAGTCCCTTGTTCACACTAAAGACTGGTTGAATAATGAATCAAAGCTTTGATATAAAAATAGGCCATGGGTGCACTACATTTCCAACAAATTCATTTGTATTTTTATGCTACCTATATTCTCTTAGATGAACCTCTTTCCTCATTAGAGCATACAAGCACCATCTCATTTAGCCATTCACATCACCTATTGAGTGAATGAGCTTTGGATTTCTTCACCATTTCCTTCTAGTTTTCTATTTGTAAGAAGATCTCAATCATTGGGGGTTTAAGAGCTCTCCCTTGGAGGAATAGGGGACCCATAAGTCTCCCTTTCTCTTTGGTGTTTTCCCACTAATACAACTTATCCATTGGTGGCATGAATGCTGCTTATTTTTTTTTCTATCTCCCTTATGCACTCTAGTTTAGTTTATTTTATTGATTTTAACTTAGTTGTTTGTTTATTTCTTATACTTGATGTTTCTAACTCTTGCATTCACTACTGTCTTGTCCAGATAACCCAAATGGACTTGTAAGTGTCCTTCTTTTGCTCACTTAGGTGACAAAAAGGGATACAACATATTGGTGACTCCACTGGGGATAGGTATCAATTCCTCCCCATTTGGGTTTTTTGAGCACTTCTTTTTGGTTTATTTAACTTGCAGGAACCATAACCGGCCCATGCCTGCCCGCAAAAAGCCAAATTCGGAGCTGAGCTGAGAGGATTTCATCCGAAATTTTCTTCCCGGTCATGTAACAGAAAGTGCACGGGTTTTTTAATCCACAGGCATGTCTTCCAAGCACGTGCACCAAACTCACTGTGTTTCTCAGCGCATTCTGCGCACCTATGCCAACAGGGCTTTTCTGATTTGCGCATTGGCACCACATGCGCCTCTATTTACTCTGTGACCCACACATCTGTCCAGAAATTCACACATTGTAAGGGTTTTTGTGATTTGTTGAAGGCCCATAGCCTTCTTAAGCTTGATTCTATGCAAATTGTAATATGGACCACACTTAGATTCCCTCTCCACATGAAGGGCTAGTCAAAACATAGGCACTTAGGGGGTTAAAATCCATATTTATCCTCCTTTTGCTTTCATTTTGCCACATGGATGGCTTGTTTTGATTAAATATAAGTTGGAATCATTCTATATCACAAATATAACCACTTGCATTGGGACCAAAAATTGAATGTCAATCTTTGAGTATGCTCTTCTCTTGCGCCATAGAGCGATCTCGAGAATCAAAAAAACAATTGAGGGAAAATTTCATCTCCCTTAAAGACAAAATTTTTAGAAGAGGACAACAGCCCCCTCGGGACTCCTCTTAATTTATTTTTCAAACACATCTTAAATTTATAAGGGCCCATACATGCTCACATGCTACAAATATAGGATAGTTTTGAATTTACTTTCTTAGATTACATCACTAGGGAAGTTTAAAGGTTTTGTAATAGGCCCATACATGCCCACATGTCCACAATCTAGTATAGTTGTTGAAGCTTTATTAGATTAAATCACACTAGGGAGTTAAAGGATTGGTAAGGACCCATATGTCCACATGCTATTTCTCTAGGGACTTTAAAATTCCGCAAGGTTGTACCAATGGCATTTAGTAAATTAGGTAATCAAGACTTGTAAGGACCACACAAAGTCCACATGCAGCAAGGTGACACCTAACTTATTAATTTTTTTTTTTTTTGTTGGCACACTTTCACTTGTTCACACACAAAGTCACTACTCACTCACATAGTTTCATCTAGAATCGTGGAGGTTGAAGTAAGTTTCCTCCAAAGGGATCCCGAAACACCCCACCCTTTTCTTGACGAAACTATCCACTCCCACTTAAATTCAACGAGGTTGGTTCACACCCCCAATATCTCAAACAAACAATCTAAATTTTTTTCTAAAAAACTCACTAAGTTTTCCTCCACAGGTGGTGCCAAAAGAAATTTTTAGTCTAGGTAGGATCTCGGGGATAGGCATCCAAATAACTCCCCGTTATCTGGTTCTCACATCTTCAAACAATAGAAGTTGACAAATAGAGAACTTTAAATCCTCCAAGTCAAGTGTTCCTAACACCATAAGGTAGGGATATACCCGTGAAGGGTTGAAGGCTGAGGTCTGGTTGTTTTGTGGGTCTCCCCTTGAGGCACCCATCTCTTGGAGGGGTCCATCCCGTGACCCATTTCTTAGGCTGAAAATCTAAATACTTCTTTATCAATTGATTTATGTATGATGCTTTTGTGATTACATGTGATTATGAGATATATTGTGAAGGACCAAAAAATTATAACAAAGACTCTTGTTCATTTATTTCTCTCATCACCATTTTCACACACCCACTTTGCTAGTCAGACATCATAGGGAACCCATAGAATCCCCATCATTCCAGACGCTTGCTAAATATCCCTCCCATTCTAGGGGGATTTCCTAGTCTTGCCAACTCATCGGCTCCACCTTCTCACACCCCTGTGAGTGATACCATCTTGGGATATGATTTGCTTGGTTCCACTTTACTTGGCTCCACTTCCCAAGGTAAACTGTCCACATGCTTACCTTTACAAGGAAGAGGGGGGCACACTTCTTCCCAAGGAGGAAGTACAACCCCACCTAACCCTCCTCAAGGGTCAGGTACCCAAAACACTCACACCATGGCTGGAGCTAATCCTCCACCGCCACCCTAGATGCCATACTTGGTTTCCCTCAACATACCAGATCTAACTAAACTCACCAATGATCCTATATTGCACGACCCCACATGGCTTACAATGCCTACCAAACTACCTTCAGACATCCCCAAGTTTGAAGGAAAAGCGGGAGACGACCTGACCAACCATATCATGACCTTTCATTTATGGTGCTCTTCAAAAAATATCATGGATGACTCTGTCCGATTGAGGTTATTCCAATGCACGCTCACTGGTCCATCAACCAAGTGGTATGTAGAAGAAAAATCTGGGTCCCATGTGACCTTTGAATCTTTGGCCAAAGCATTTTTGACCTTCTTTCAACTACCAATCCGTCATGACAATGGTCTCGAACTAATCTCAGAGTTTAAACAAACCTCCGCCACACACATCGCTGACCACATTCATGAATGGCGTCAGCGACATAGTCTATGCAAAGCTGAAGCCACCAAGCAACAATTCCTCAATTGGTTTCTCAAATCACTTGTTTCCCTCCTTGCCAAGGATTTAACCGACACCTTCCCCCAGTCTGAAGAAGAATCCATTGGCAAGGCTCAACTGTTCGAACTCATTTATTCACAGTCAGGATACTTATACATGGTACTACCTGACGCCCCGAGACCTGTGCCATTCAACCATGATAAACCTGGGATGTCTCACTTAGTGGATGGATTGATTGATACCATGACACATCACAATCCTTACATCCAATCAAAACCTATGTACGGTACACCCAAATATCCATTGATATATGGAAGACTGCCTTATTACCCTCCTCCCCTTTACCAACAGTCATATCCTATTGTTCCCCCTCAATCATTGGGGGCACCCCCATCGATACCCATGTTGTATCCAGTCTCTCAATCTAGTACGGGTCCACCCCCAACCACTGGATATCACCCTAGAAGTAGTGGAAGTACCTCTACTTCCTATATGCCATATGGATCCTATCCACAAAATAATCCATATTTCCCATTTCCTGGTCCTCCCCAGCCGATTAATCCTCCATCAGGACAACCAATATATGTCAACGTCAAATTTGTTCAGCCTTTTCCCATTCAACAACTTCATACATTTGAAAAATTGAATACGGCCAATCTGAATCATAGAAATAAAGGAAAAAACCGAAACAATGACAATCCAGGACTAGGAGGGAATGACCCCCACAACCATCCCACTGGGGGCAACCAATACCAAGACCCCCAAGGGGGCACCAATAAAAATCAACCACGACAAGGGAATAACAAAAATCTTCGGACTAACTTCCCTTTCGCTATATGTGGTGAGTATGGACATTATATTCATCATTGCCCCCAAATTCCTGATCTTCAACGGATGAGGGAATCCATGAACTCACAGGGCTCTCTGGCACCACCTTCCCCTTAGCCAACCCCACAATAGTATTTGCAACCACCGCCTCCAGTTTTTTTTCAAAACCCCATACCATACCAAGGTGTGATGAACACCCAACAAGTGATCAACCCTGCCCCACAACAAATGGGGAAATATCCAAACCCGGGTGCCACTCAACCTGGGAATCCGATTGATCGCAGTGTCCTCCTCACCAACGAAGAAATTCTTCTACAAACCCGCAACCATCAATACGGTATGCCTCCCGAATCTACCCCAACCACCTCAAAACACTGCCATCTACTACAGGACAACCATTGATGATTCCACGTCCTAACGCGGAACCCATTCCCCGCATACCACGTATGCCTTTACTGTGGAATGTGCATAACCCTCATGTTAGGGTTTCTCATAATTATAGTATGGTTGATGACTTAGCTCAGTCTCCTACAGCCATGTGTGTGTTGGAGGTCCTCCAAACCTATCCATCAAAACGAAAATCCTTGCTTTCTGCCTTGGGGGTAGTCGACCCAGCTGACACGCAGCTGATCACCTTTGATTCTGATAGTGGAGAACCACGTCTTCCCGCCCAAGTAGCCTTCCAGATACTAGTTAAGATCTGGAACACCATAGTTTATCGATGTATCATCGATGAAGGTGCATCCACATGCATCATGTCTAAACACATATGGCATAAAATTGGCTCCACTAAGCTAGTACCCTCTACCATCACCCTTTGAGCTTACGACGGTCGACCAACATCTTCCACGGGGCTTTGTCAAAATGTCCCCATAGAATTTGGGGAAAAAACCATCCTCATTGACATTGAAGTTATCGATGCCCAGCTTGGTTACAATATCTTGTTCGGACGCAAATACATGTATGTTATGAAGGCGGTCACCTCTTCTGTGTTTCATACGATGATGTTCCCCCATAATGGAAGATCGTCACCATCGACCAACTTATACATTACGAGCCTAACCATTTTTCCAACATCGATAACATCCTCCCCCTTGTCCGTGTTAGCTCAAATGATTTTCCAGTTGCCAACATTGGCCCTGGATTATTCTAAGACCCATCCATGTTGGGCACCTATCAGGGAACGTCACCATTCCTAAAACCATATTTTTCAGCACAACTTTGTGTAGTTTCATCTAAAGGAATAGACATTGGATACAAGACTCCTATCACTGAGTCCCCTCCCCATATCAAAGTTCCACCAGTTGAATAAATACTACCTCAGGCGTTTCCTGAGAGCACCACCACACCACTTATCATGGATCTTCCCCCCTTCCAAGGGAAACTCTCGGTTTGGGAGACAATCCCCCAGGTCATTCCCCAAATTCCCTTTTTCTACCCCCCACCCGGGGTCGAAGAATTCTAGGTAGACAGAGCACTTACCCTTCTAAACATGGTACTCGCCATCCCTGTATGGTATCTACATCCACATGAGATGGTTCCTCAACCATCTCTCCCTCCTTAGTCAGAGCGAATCCTGATTCTGATCCCAGTACTAACTCCGACCATGCCACCCTCACCCCCAATTTCCAGCACCACTGCTATGGATGGGGGTAGACGAAAGAAGAAAGAGCCCATCGCTCCACTACCTCCCTGAGTTCAACTCCCTTGTGCCTTATGTGAACGAAAAGGACACCCCACTCACCAATGTCCTTCTCTTCCCGAGCTACGCAGTTTTATCCATCTTCCTCAAGCACCCCTCTTGCTTGCCACTCCACCAAGTATGTCCCTTGTTACTACAAAGTCATCAACCACATGCAAACTAAATATACAAACCAATTCCGTGTGTGCCATATGCACAGAATATGGGCATTACACTCATCATTGCCCATCTATCCCATACGTCCGCCACACATTAGCCGTAGAACACCACACATATCTGCTTGATATTCCTCCGACACTCAATACCAATGCTCCCGTGAATGTAATTCATTATATTTCTCCATCAGTCCTTCAACAAAGGGGAGGCCCATGTCCTCCCACCAAGATACCACCCGATCACCCATAGTGTCAGTGAAACTGGGATGGAATTATGGACCCAACGTCCATATCTAAGCCCTTTTCCCCACTTTCATTTTTTGGTACAGGAGCCCATAAGCTCCATTTTTTGAACCATTTTCGGCCACTTACACAGTCATTTTCGTCAGGTGATCATTTTCACTTTTCCCTGATGAAGCATCTTTCCATGACACACTCAGATATGCATGCTCATGTTCAAAATTATCAAATAATTGTTATACGTTCTTTATCTTCAGATATTGTTCACGTCGGGTATTTGATTTTAATGTGTGCAGGTACTTGGTCATCACAAATCAACACAAGCCCCTTTAGGTATATGATCAACATTGTCATGTAGTCATTCCCTCTGAATACAAATTGCATCTCCTAGTCACACCCTCCGACATTCACCTATAGGATCCTCATATCCAGCTCTGCAGTACTAACACCTCCGTTGCAATTTGGTATTGTCACCCGGTAGCACTCTTCCCCACATGAGTTGTCCCATTCAAATTTCACCTTGGCACTTTGACACATGATTTTTTCACCCTTTAGGGATGGGAGTCCCGATAGTCTTACGCATTTCTGAGAATTAGCCACATACTCCTTCTCCTCATTCTTCCAGCTTTCCCAATGGACTCCCAGGTTATCTCATCATGGTTCAAGTTTGATTGCACCTTCGCAGTATCATTAACCCTCCATTTCATCCACAATAAGTTTTCCCATTTGCAGATTGTCCTCCATTCATTTACCTCATACAGAAACCCACCCATGGGGCCCCCACCCTCCACCCATTCTCCATGCAACTTGCGCCCTCACAAGACAAGCCATATTGCACTGGGGCACCCATTTATGCATTTTTACACTCATCCCAAATTATTCTTTATTCATTTGGTAATTGTAAAAAGCCTAATTGTTTCCAGCATTTACATATTTTTTTGTTGTCACCCTTGGCGACCTTCTTTTCCTGGCAAAGAAATCCATGTCACCCTTGGTTGGGGAATTCATTATCTTCTACTCATGTTGACATCGTTCATAAACCCCGATTATCCCACAGTCCATGTACCCCTGATCTATAAGTTTGTCCACTTTTTCATGCCTCTGGCACAATTTAACCCAAGTCTAGTCATCCCCCTGACGCTAGATTTAGTTTCACGGTTGCTGCCACTCATCCTTTACATATATCCCCAACCAAGGGCAGTCTTAAGTCTCACCACTTCTTGACTTATTCCATGTTCCTCATCAGTTCCTGATCTTATCCAGTGGATTTCATGAAGCCCTTTGCTTCTTGGAGTCACGTCTCCCTTTTTGTCAGCATCAACATAGTTTCCAGAAGGGCAGTAGTATCTTGACTCTCATTACCTTTACAATGAGGAGTCTCAGACAGCATAGAGAGAACCATCATTTCTCTCTACTGTCGTTGAACCCCATAAAATTCGACTTCAACACTATCTCATGTTACGGTGGGTATTACTTTGCGACTATTGCAGTTGTTTTTATATTTTCCGAAGACCTTTGAAATTTGTTGGGCTATCACACGCCCACGAGATATCGACCCTTCTTACAGGTGTCATCACCTCTTTTCATAGTTTGTTCACCATCAAAATTTTCCTCTTCCATTATCAACTCACTCCCAAGGGCACTGCAGTCATCTACACCAACACACAATTTTAGTTACTGTCTTATACATTTTTTGAGTTACATGACACAAGCATGGGGCATGCCCACCTCGTTTGTACACAGTTTTATTTTTCCACACCTTGTGAAGGGTTTGGGTCCTACAGGTTCCCTTCTCCCTCCAATGGGTCTCTCTTGCAACTCCCCTCAACACTCTTTCTTATAAAGGTACTCTTAGTAGAAGAAAAAATGATGTATTTCGGCTATACGTATGCTCATAACCTCATACATCAGGGGGCATTTGTTATCACTGAAATCTCATCTGCAAATGGTTACAGGAATCCAACATCTCCAAACACCTATTAGTTCATCCATGTCCCAAAAAGTGCATTTCCAAAGGGCACAAAAATATACAATTGGTTATAAAATCATCATGCGCTAAGGATACAAAGGAAGCGCGCGCATGTGTGACAGTCAAACAATGCCGAAAAAGTGCACATGCGCCCGATGTGCGACTGTGGACGCAAAAAGCCGTGCATACCTCAGAACGACACATTTATGATTTTGGTCGGACTTCCACCCACTTTTGGTTCATCTCCCAAGTCGATTTGACACCCAAATCCTAGCTGAATCTGAGTGGGGGACTGGTTAAAGACCTAAGGGTGCCCTAAAGAGCCCCTTGTTCACACTAAAGACTGGTTGAATAATGCCTTAAATATTTTCTATAAAAAGAGGCAATGGGTGCACTACATTTCCAAGGAAGGAATTCATTTGTATTATTATGATGCCTATATTCTCTTAGAGGAACCTCTTTTCTCATTAGAGCATACAAGCACCATCTCATTTAGCCATTCACATCACCTCTTGAGTGAATGAGATTTGGATTTCTTCACCATTTCCTTCTAGTTTGCTATTTGTAAGAAGAGCTCAATCATTGGGGGTTCAAGAGCCCTCCCTTGGAGGAAGAGGGGACCCATAAGTCTCTCTTTATCTTTGGTTTTTTCCCACTAATACAACTTATCCATTGGTGGCATGAATGTTGTTTATTTTTTGTTCTATTTCCCTTATTCACTCTAGTTTAGTTTATTTTATTGATTTTAGCTTAGTTGTTTGTTTATTTCTTATGCTTGATGTTTCTAACTCTTGCATTCACTGTTGTCTTGTCTAGCTAACCCAATTGGACTTGTAAGTGTCCTTCTTTTTCTCACTTAGGTGATGAAAAGGGATACAACAATCCTTCAACGCTTGCCTATAACAACATTCACATCTTTATCAAGCAACCACTTTGGAGGAACCTTGTGTTTCAAGGTACAAGTTAATTTTGACATTCCCGTATTTGAAGGTTAGATAGATGCGGATTCCCTAGAAAAATGGTTAAACATACTAGAAGGTTGTTTCTTTGTTCATAATTTCTTTGATAGGGAAAATATCACCTTCACACTCCTTAAGGCTCTCCCCCATGTCAAACATTGGTGGGAAATGTACTAGGAGAAAATTTCCATAGAGTAGTTTGGAATATATGGGGCCGAGCCCACTTGAGATTTTTTTGTGGATGCGGTAAAGGAACAATATTACTCTATTGGAAACTATGAGGACCAATACATGAGATGGACCACACTACGACAAGAGAGGGGCCAATAAGTTTCAGAGTTCACCAATACCTTCCATACCTTGTGTACCAAGATGGGTATCAAAGACTTTGAATGACATTTGGTTCTTAAATACCGTGGGGCTATACAAAGATACATCCAAACTGAAATAGATTTTCTAGACATCTCATCACTCGGTGCTGCTTATCGATATGCCGTTAAAATTGAGCATAAATTTATGCACTAGAAAAAATGGGAGTTTGGGTCTGCAAATACACAACAACCAAAGTATGATAAAGACTACCCTAACAAACAGCCTACCAAAAACCAGTCTAAGCCACAAGAAAATAAGGGTCATAGAAAGATGTAGAAGGACATCGAAAAATGGTGTGATTTCCACAAAATCCCCTCGCACAACACCGATGAATGTCTCTCAAAATAGTCATTGGTGCCCGATATCAAAGACAAGGTGTCGAACCCTAATTCAGAATCTGATTCAGAAAATACTGATAGAAGATTGATCATTGACGTAGACCCCACTGCTATTGTCATGACCAAAACAATTCAACTGGAAGAACCAAGAGATCTCGAAGAGGAGAAGTGCATTTTCCATTCAAAAATGGGGGTGAAGGGGACCCCACTGCATTTTATTGTTGATAGCAGAAGACAGAAGAACCTCATCTCAATAGAGGTCGTCAAACAATTGGGATTGCCGACAACACCACACCCGCAACCATAAAACATCCGGTGGCTTCGCCAGGGGTGATATCTTTGTGTTAGCCAGCAGTGCCAATTGTCATATGACATCTAGCCCTTCAAGGATGAGGTATTATGTGATGTTTCTCCACTGGATGTTTGTGATGTTCTCTTGGGCCAACCATATATGTGGAAGTGCCATGTTGTTTATGAGTCTCAACCCCATAGTGTCATTATTACTTTGGGGGGTCATCTCTACAGAATACCAGAGGTAGTTCCAACTATTGTCCCACCTAAACAATGCCACAAGGTAGTATCTCATACTACAAAATTCAGCTTCTTCACAGTCTGTTCAAAGCGTGAACAGAAGAATACCACTGGAGCCTCAGTCCAAGCACCTTCTATTCAACAGAAGCATGTCGACAATATTGCAACAAAGTGTAAAGATTCCTTCTGCACACAAAAATCTCATGCAGTCAAACTAGTTAAAAAGGTGCAACCCTTCCATCCACAAGTTTGTGAAAACCTTCAACAATCTAAGTAGCACAACTTCTCCAACAAGGCAAGCAATTCATCAAGATGCAGATTCAACAAACACTTTTCCCTCTCCCCTGGGAACTCAAAACAATGGATACCATTGCTTCCTAAGGAGGGAGAATTGATTCAGATGGATATCGATGGCCACCCACCTTTTCGACCTGGCTCAAAACAATTTTCTGGCAATTTTGGTAATTTACTATTTTTAGCAGTTTTTAACTTCCGAGGCCATTTTAAGGGCCTAAATGAGGGTTTTTAGGCATCCATATTCTCAATGATAGAATAAGGCTCTTATTGAGACCCCAAAATTAATCTCCTCAATGATACCTTTCCAAAGAGCTATTGTGCACCCCAAACAAAGATCGTATGCCTAAGTTATGCCCCCGGTAAGTTGATACACCAAACTACCCAAAACAGAGTCCACAAAACTATGTGCTTTTCATCTTCCGGGGTTAGGGTTTTGGATTTTATTTATGATAAAAAATCCTTTGGAGCCTCATTGTAAAATCATCTTCTTGCGAATGCGAGTAGCAGACACATCTCTTCTCAGAGATAAGCTGCCACCATTCTAGCGAGTCTTTCACTCTGTATTTTTACAGTCTTTGTACATTTTCTCTCATTAATAGAAAATTGTGTATTACTATATCTCTGTGTTTATGGTTTGCATATCTGATACATTCCTATTGTATTATTGTATATCCAAGATATATCTATACATTTCTTTATTATATCTCTGCTCTCATTTCGTGCTGAAAATAATCCATATGACATAGATTAGGCTGCTATTATGCAGCCAATTTCCCAAGGATGTCATGAAATGGAGGATTTTTAAGTTCAGGTTTTGGGAAATTTTAAAGACCAGCCCATCTATGATCAATCTCCTGACGATGAGGAACATATTTCTACAATGATACATATGGAAGTCCTTAGCAATGATCCAATCTATGATAGTTATGAAGAAGATTTTTTAGAGAGTAGTGGAGAAAATATCTTGGTTGATGAAAAAAATGTGGTGTTTCTGCCAAAAATTGTTTTTAATGGAGGATTTTCAATTTTTTACTGATCTAAAAATGAAGAAGACTTGTAAACTTGAAAATATTTGCAAGTAAATTTTATGTGTTAGAAACAAATGGATCAACTTTGCATCACATTAATTAAAGGATTACTCATGCAAGATACAAATAAACAACATCATAATCAATGAACATAAGCACATAAACACAACAATTGATAAAGGAGTTCACCCCTCTCTTGGGCTACATATCCTGGTCCAGCTTCCAATGGATCATTATTATTAATTGCTCAAAGTGCTAAAAAATGTGCCTTACAATGCTCAAACTGACCAACAAACTTCTCCAATGGCTTCAGAGCGTCCAAAAACCTCTAGCTGGGCTTTTCCGGCACCTCGTTTGGCCAAAAAATGAAGAAGTTAGGCCTCTTGGAAGTCCCCTCTTCAAGCTTGCTGTCTCTGCATCTAAAAAATGCACCCTTGTCTCATGAACCTAGCACACACGCAATTTAAAGCATGAAAACCCAGCACCGGGCGCAACCATGCCAATGATGCGAACTGTAGAATGGTTATGGGTGCGCCATCCCCTAACCGCCTAGCACTCGGGCACATGAGGGTCCATACGACTGGCATAATAAGAAAAGGGCTAACTATTTGAGAGAGCGAGTAAGGTCGT
>JZKD02S1079445.1:135900-173815 GCA_000966675.3 Picea glauca | reverse complement strand
AAGAGCTGCTGCAAGGGACCTTACTGTAAGTTGAGGAAAATGACGGATCATATATTGGAGTTGGCTGTTTATAGAAATCAACACAGGGCTTGCACTGCGTCCATATTAGGTCACTACCGGTCCAGAATTGCAGACAAGGATAAAGCCGGAGTACCAATTGCCACTTGCATCAAAATTCTCCACTTCTTTGCTATCTGGGCTCACTTATTTAAAATAAGATCTTCTGTACTAATTATATCAGCTGGCCTTAGAATAGGGGTCTGTTGAATAAGCTCGTCAAGCATTTCATTTTCATTTTTTTTATACAGTAGATCATAAATAAGACTCCATCTCCCAACAAAGGCACTAGGGTGTAGCTGCAGATTTTTGTTTCAGTTGAAATAAGACATGTAATAGAGTTGGTAAACATAGCATGGGTGATTAGTAGCAAGTGGGACCGAAATTAAATAAATAAGGCACACAATTTGTTGTTCTTAGCAACTCACAGGGAAGTGCTATCCCCAGTTAAAGCCGATGTTAAATCCTAGTTCTGCACCTCTTCCTTCTACTCCTCCATCAACCCATCCATTTTTCAACCTAGTTTCTTGATTAGTTTGTTTTCAATGGTGTGTTGAGTCAGTTTGATTTGTTCTCATCTTCCTTTTGTTTTGCATCATTTTCTTGCTCTTTAGAAGGTTAATGCATGTTTTGGTTTGAGTGTAATAACACACATCATCATGATTTTGTCACTAGTGGGGTTTCTAGAAGGTTAACCCAAGCCCTTGATGCAAAAATACACAGATTGCAAGAATGTGCCTGTTCTTGCAAAAAACAAAAAACGCGTTGTTTTGTTGGTTTTAACGTTGACAAATTAAAAAAAAAATTAAATCAAGTTGTTTTGGCACCTCACATGCGTGTGCATGTTCCTGAGCACTCGAGTTTATGAGGGTTACCACCAGTTGACCATCATTGCAAAATTTGTGCTAAAGTCATGCAGGTTTGCACCTTCAATTCTTATCATTGCGGGATCGTGGGTAATTATCAATATAGGTGGTAAAGTAAATCAAATGAACACACACATTCGACCCAAAAAACTAGAAATAAAAAAATTGCACCCAAAAAGGGAGGTACCTGATCTAAAAGGGCCAAATCAATTACCCCAACAAAGGAAGAAACTCCTTGAAGGAAGATAAGATCAACTATAGAAAAGAAAAGAGAGAAGGAGGGAAACAAGGTTTTTATCATATAGAAAGAGGAACAAGTTACTCCACCAGGCCCATTGTCACCTTAGCATTCGAAAGACAAGCTTGTGACCTCCACCATGCAGCAGGATAAAATTCCCAAGGAGAAAACAAGGGAATAAAGGAAAACTAAACAACAAAGTCCCAAGATTGTTGCTACATAATTTGTGGCTATGGAAACCTTGATTAAGGAGTCCCCTGAAGACAAGCAGAATAGAAAGAGGAAAGGAAACTAAGACCCTAAAATTCCCAATAAGCCTAACAAAAAAACCAGGATCACTAATCAATTCAGGTTGAATTCCAAGGCAATTTTCAATCCATCCTTAAAAGACGAAAAACCCATAGTAATTGAGGATGAAGACTTTGAAGAGGACATCTATGGATTTTCTAATATGGAATAGATGGTTGTCCACAAACTAGAAAAATATGTATGGGGATAAAGAAAAGTTGAAATACAATAAAGGGGAAATTTCAGGGATAAAGTGTGCAACTCTGAAGACAGAGTACCCTGTAGACTTGGATTTAGAACAAAATGAAATGGAACTTGGCCCAGATCCTGAGAAGGAATATGATGGCATGACCGCAGACATAGAGCTAGTTCCTGAGCAAGTTTCATATGACACCAAACTGGAGATTAAAGGAAAAACATTGAAAATGCAAGGATCTATGAAGGAGACACATGAAACAAGTTATGAGGTGGCACCGAGATATGAGATGAGGTCAAGAAAAACTAATTTTTCTATTGACCTCAATAAATCTTCCATAGAGGAGGAACATAGGCTAGAGGATAGAAATAAGATGCAGGTCTTGATTAAACCAAAGGTCGAAGCTGATAGAGGTGTAGATGACAACCAACATATACAATTGCTGAAGAAAAAAATTCATATTTTACAACAGCAGAAGCAAGATTTGGAAATGAAACACACTAAGCTACAAAAAAGTATGAAAAGCCGCAAAAGAAAAATCAAAAGGTGATGCCCGATTTTTTTGAAAAAACTTTGTTTTTCCCTTTTTTGTGATTGTATTTCAGTACGCCTTTCGAACAACTGGAGGTGAATCATCAAAAAATGAAAGAGGTTTTTTTTGGAGACAAGCCCATTCACAAAAACCTCTCTCCGTTTTTACAAAGGTATCACGGTTTGGTAGAATCAAAGAGAGATTTGAGGTCGTGTTTTCCATAAATTTGACAAATTCTGGGTGAATTTTGTTCTAGTGTTAGAAGACTATTGTTGTCAAAGGAGAAATGGTTCGAGACTAATGCTATCTGATCCTCCTATGTTATATTTTGGTCTCCATCTAGAGTGCATGTGGGTATTTATGCACATTCACTTTCCAAATACAACTGTCAATGGGTTTTTTTTAAGAGCTGGTATACTTCAGTTACCAATAGTAGTTATAGTTGCACTTATAGAAGTTTAGATGTTTTAGTTTAAGACATTATTGCCAAGTGTAATAAGTGGTCATTTTCATTTGATATAAACCATATGTTTTTGTTAAGGTCGAGTTTAAAGTAAGTCATGACTAATATTTCCAATTAAATACACTCAATTCAAAGAAATGTTTTCACATTGTAATGAAGTAGTGTTAGTCAAGTTATTTACAGAGTCTAGTTGTTATGGAAAGTTGAACTTATGTTTTATATCTTAGATAGATGGTCAAAACCCTCTAGGAACAAAGATTAATAGACATATTTTGGAATGTAATAAGGTTTATTTTTTGTTGTAGATCCAACATCAGAAGTTTGGTTGGACCTGAAACTTATGATTGTAAAGCTTCCTACCTGGTGAATATAAATCTTGATGACAATTTTTGTTTTCTTCTCAAATATTTGTGTGTTCTTAATATTATCTTGATGCAAGTCAGAAATGTATGCAATGTGTAATTTCCTTTCCTTTCAGCTAATGTGTCAATAAACTGTTTATTGCTAATGCAACCTTGTTTCAACTATTGTTTGCAGTAGATAGTTTATTATATTGCAACCTTGTTTGGATCACTTGTGTCAAGATACATATTTTGGATTTGGAATATTATTTCATGTTTGATATTTAGTACAATAGGTGACATTGTATGCTTGCTTGTATTTCATTGTTTATTTCGCCATATCCTTACCTGTTGATCAAAATGCATGCCACTAGCTAAGGGGAACCTATAGTGATATTGTTTGGTCAGGCCAACTAGGTTTCTATCCTTGAAAACCTACCCATTAGCTCACCAACAAACCTAATTCATCAAAATCAAACCATTCCAAAAATTGAGGTGGCCTAGATCTTCCCTTTAATAGTCAGGTGCAGACCTTAGGACCAACATAATCAAGGAGCATATTCTAAGTGGATTCTCTTTGGCTTATGTAGATGTGTTTGGTAACTGTTTCTTGGGACTTATTTAATTCCCAATTAACAATTACAAACTCTTAATCTCCCCTATTTTTTTCTTCCTACTTTACGAAAATAATACTAAAATATACAACTTAAATTTGATTTCATGATTTCCCCTTGTCCCTATCTCTTATGTATACTGTCCATACTTCATGATAATTTGAAATTGATATTATTCTATGGAACAACAAAGATTCCAAAGAAAATTCACGGGCTACTGAGTTTTTCAATAATGTTCACATGTCCCTTTTAGGGTGGCTAGGAAAGAGTGAGTTAGACTCTGATACTTTGTGGGTTTTATTATATGTTTGATCATTATGGCATTGGTTATCCTTTGTGGGATCCCTGCAGCTAGTTTACTAGAACACATGGCCTCTTCCAGATTTTCCTGTATTTGTTCATCTAGATTAGGTTCACCTACCTCACCAATTTGGGGAAAATAACATTTGATTGATAGTATTGTGGCTCCCTTGTGGAGAGTTGCACATATAGTAAGGGAATTCTTTAAATACCTTTCAAGTTTTTCTCCTATTTTTTGACAGTTACAAAGGGAAGCATAATTTAATTCACTTTCCCAGCCAGTCGTCCTTGGGAGGACTTTGGGGGCATCTTGGTTGTCTATCCATTTTTTCATCTCGTCCAAGCCAATTATTATCTCAACAAGATCAATGTTTTTGGTATTGGTTTTGTCTAGTTGTGCTAGGATTTAAGCAACTTTATTTTGGAAATCATGCAATCCATTATATATATTTTTGGCCAAGTTATAGAGTTGTTTCCTTACTTATTCGACACTTATCCTAAAATCATGAATGTTTTTTTTATCACCCTTGTAGAATTGTACTTCTTCTTCTAGGGTCCTGAGTCTTCCCTTATACTCTTTGATCTCCTGCATCATGTTCTTAAGGTCTTGCTCAAACAACTGAGTAAAATCCATACCAGTCGAAGTGATGGAAAATGGATCTTCCATGATATTCTGGACCATAGAATTATCTATGGTGATTGAAAGTGGAGAAACCCTAGAGATAGGCAATATTCTAATGCTTTGCTGGATAATCTTGCCTAAATATTTATCAAATCTGAAGGAGTTTAGATTTGCCACTTTTGGGACTTAGACACCGAGAGTTCCCTTAGTCCCAATTATCCTAATGGAAAGCACTCTCCAGTTAGAGGTGTTCCCGAGGATCTTCTTGGCATGTCAAGTTTGTGTCCTATGCCTCTTCCCAAGATTTCTTTTTTTTCTTCTTCTTTTCTCTTCATTTTTTCCTCTTCTTTCTTTGTCTTGTAATTTTCCTTTGTGCTAGGAGATGCCTCCCCTATTGAAAATCACCTTTCCATAATTCATTTCTCTTTTGTGAATTTCATCTTCTTCCCATGCTTCAGACTCATAACTCCACTTATACTTATAGGTCTGGCAGATTTTGTTGGCCATCCTCGAAGGGTTGTGCTCGCATAATCTTTCTTCTCCAAAGTGAAAGATGACCAGGGTGTCAAATTATTCTAGAACCTCCTTAAAATTTCTAAATAAATAAGAATCAAACCAGAGGGGTAGTGGTGGCCAAATCATATTTTTGTCTCTATTTAGGGTTTCACCTACCCAATTTACCAGAGTCTAGTATGTTATTTCCTACAAAACAAGTTTTTTAGGAATAAATCCAGGAACTAGGTGAGGGTATTTGGTAGGACCATATACCCTGATGTAAGTGTCATGTTCCATCAAGCACCAATCACCTACCTTTCATACTGTAGCCATAGCTTTATCAATCAGACAGGGTGCAGGGGCATAGAACACTACTTGAAATAGAGGAATAAGATATTTTTCATAGATCTTCTGGTAGTTTGATTAGTATCTGTGCTCCCATAAGTATTTGTAGTAGATGTGGATGGGAATATCGTTCATATGCTAGGCCAAAAACATCTTTGGGTAAGCATGGATTACACACATATCCTCTAATAGATAAGATGCCATGTGAAAACTTGGGTGTTTCCATAGAGCCATGCATTTTTCCATTGATATTTCCTCTGTTAGTGTAGATGATAAGATTTTATCCCAATTGAATACTGATCCACTAGTGGTGATGGAGTGTATCAGAGACACCCATGAAACCCTATATTTTTTAGTGTCTGGTTGTCCATATAGTCTGCACAATATTACTAGGGAGCCCTAAGTAGGTTTGTTGGATAGTCATAACTACCACCAATTATTCATAATGTCTCTGGGTTTATGGTGGAATTATTCACCCAGTCCTCATCTAATGACATTTCTTCATTCGACAATTGTTAACATGTCGTGAGTACCAATGACTGAAAAGAAGAAAAATGTTTTCCTTCTACATTGATTATCTGCTTATTTTCTACATTGGTATGTCTGATGATCCATGATATTTCTTCAACATAAGGGAACACTACTAAATGCATGGATATTTTGTGTAGTATAGAGAACTTGATGGCTTGCTATTTGTCTAGGTCTAGATCTCCTTCTAGCAGTTGTGGGAAGGTTTGGTTGGTAAAAATATGATATATCTCTCCCTAGTGGAATGAGGTGTCATTTTCAATTACACACATGGTGTCATCGTATACAGGACCCAAGCTGTCTATTTATACCTCTTATTCTTCCTTCCTTGACAAGACCTCAATAAGAGGGTCCCTATTAGATTTACTTCTATATGTAGCCATGATTGGTCCTTTGAACAACCCACATTATCAACAACAAAGTATTATTTTGGGGTAGAACATATAAAACCAAGTCAGGGAATAAATGAATGATAATCCTTAAAAAAAAATCCTTAACTGTAAATTCTACGCACAGTGGCCATGGAAATACTAAAATTGAGGGGAAATGATTCCAAGGTATGAGTGTGAAAATCCCTGGTAATTATATTTAAATCTAATATCGAGGCTCGAAACATGTGCATTGAGCAGTGATGCCATGGTCGAGGGCTACAAGGAGTGTTATTTGAAACTTTGTATTGGGGGGTTAATAATATTAGGGAGGTGGATGATCCCTTAATGGTATAATATCTGAGATGGCCACACATGAGGGAAGGGAAATTAAACATGGCCTATGTATGGGATCAAAACCCTCCTGTGCGATAATGATTTTAAAATAAATGGGAACAGAGGGGAAGGGGGTAGGTTAGTTGGTGAGAAAGGGAAAAAGGAAATTGGTTGTATCTACATGTAAAAGTAAGGAAAATTATCCCATGAATGGATCAATTGAAAGGAAAATAAGTGGGAGGAAATGGGGTTTTTAATACCTATGCATGGCGCTGAGGGGAAATGGATTTACATTACAGAACATGATATTTTTTTTTTAATTTGCGACTCTAACCTTTCCACTTATGCACCATAATTTCACTTTAAATGTTTTCCTTATCAGTAATTTCAATTAAATGATTTCCCTTTTATCTATTTAAAACAAGGTTCACATAGTTACTAATAGGGTTTCAATGCATACCTGCTAACCCGTGAGTGAGGTGTCCAAAATGGGGGTTTGTGAAAGAGACAATAGAGATATTTTGGTTCTCTCAATAAATCTTGTTGAACATGGTTGATTCAATTCAGATCCAACAAGAATAATTGGCTATCGACACAGACTCTAAGATGATCAACAAAACTAATGTTTAAGGCTATGGACAAAGAAGGAGATCAACTTGTTGGAATGAAGGGAGGACATGCCATCATGATTGATGTATACCATTATATGTAATGTATTCTAAATTCAAATTGATATGTAAATTCAGGAAGTATATGGTTGTACATAAAGAAATAATGAGACATTCATGAGACCTTTTCCATGTGGGAGAAAATAAAAAAAAATAAAGAAAAGAAGGAGAAATGGACTGGAGATATGTTAAAGTATTGGGGATGCTTGACCTTCCAACCATCCTCCTAGTTGACTCAATTTTCTATATCATGTTTCCCCACAATGATAAAGGGGTCCTTTGGTTGTGAATGAGGTAGGGAGGTTTCCTAGATGTCACTAAGGAGCATAGAGATGAACCAAAGAGCTTGTAATGTTCCCATTGTTGAATAATAAATAGCTTGGTTGAAGCCAAAAGAATATTGGTTTTCCTGTTTGGGTTTTTAGGGTAAACTCTAAGTTATGTGTGTGTGTTTGTTGTATTTGAATTTCGTTGTTTATGGGTGGAAATTTTTGCATTGTAATTCAATGAATGGTTAATGGAGTGGATTGTAATTTAATGGTTGTCTGTATATTTTTCAGTAAAGAGTAATATGTGCTAGTTATGTTTCGAGCTCATTCTTCCTTTGATATGTTTCCCGTGAGCCTGTAGGTCATACCAAAAAGTCTTCAACCATACCTGTACATTGATTATGAGGTGGGAAATCGAACACCCTCCTTCTCGAGCTGTTTCTTTTTTCTTGGTGATTTCTAATTTTATTTTAAGAGTTGTTGGGGAATCTCTCTCACTCCCAGATTCAATTTTGCTTCTAGACGATGTCCACACCTTGCCCATAGGTTGTGCTTCACATTCTTGACATTGTCAGGGTGTTTTCCTTTTCCCACAAGTCATATATAGACCATACCTCACAATCCGGTGTTGTATTAATATTTATTATTTCCCTAGACATTTTTCTCTGTTATTGAATATCAAAATTGACTTCTAGTCATATTTTTAGATGTTGTAGGTTGCCAAAATATCCCCTGGGCATTTTAATGTTCCCCAGGTTACCAAAATTACTCCCCAAATGTTTTCCTATGCAGTTGGTTGTTAGATTCTCCCTTTAGATTTTTCCCTCAGTTGTTGGTTACATAATTTGACTTTTATAGGTTTTCCTTTCATGGTTGGATGTCAAATTCACCCTCTGAGTTATACTGTTCATTGTTGGCTGACTTGACTCATCCATGAGTGTTTCAACTCCATCATTGGTCATTTTAGTCTTCCTTAATTGACTGCCAACAATTTCTGGTCGACTAGATCCTCCTATGGTTCAAATGGGTTTTTATTTGGTCATTTTGGTTCTCTTAGTCGATCATATTTTCATCTGATTTAACTTGGTATAATCAACTTGTTCGACTTGCCTTACTTATAACTCGACTTTTGTGGGTTCAACTTCCTTATCATTTGGTTGATTCGACTTGGGGTGGTCGACTATTCTATTTCTTGGTTGAATTGAGTTTGGCTTGGATAGTCGAGCTTATATAAGATTATGTGAACTATGATTATAGTTTTTTTTTATAGAACTCGATGTTGGTGAGACAGATATGCTATAAGCATCCCATTTATAGATCATATGGTATGAGAGCATAATTTTGAATGCATTTAATGAGACCTATATGGTAAGTAACCACAAAGATTACAAAAGAAGTGGATAAGAGTTGTTTCTAGGGATACAGTGAAGTAGAGCACCAAGAATGGAAGGGGAACATTATGGAGGAGAAGAGGAAGAAGATACCAGGGCTAGGTTGGATCGATATGAGCAGAGTTTGGCCACATTTACATCAATGGTGTCACAACTATTGGAAATGAAGATCAAGGAAACACCATCAACAAAGGATTGTCATGAAGGCCCTACGAAGGAATAAAACAAGCCAGAGATAGAGCATAAGACTAAGATAGATATGAGAGAGTAAAACTACATAAAAAAAAACACCTTTCTGTGTGGAGGCCATAATGAGGAATTGGATGTTATAAAATTGAACCAATGGATACAACAGATAGAATTATACTTTATCATTCGTGAAGTAATTGGAAAAAAAAATATTTATTCTTCTCAGTTGAAGCTTGAAGGCCATGCTTTGACATGGTGGGAGAGTGATGCAATAAGAATAAAACTAGGAAATGAGCCACCAATGAATGATTGGGAGACATTCAAGGACATGATCAAATCCTAGTTTTATCCAATAGGATATGAGGAACACCAACAAATAGTATGGAATTACTTCAGGTAGATACAATGACAATCAGTGTAGGAGTTCACAATGTTGGGTTGTTATATTATTTGTAATGAAAGTCTAGTTGAGGTGGATCGAATGGTAGTGAAAGTCGAAGTTCAAGGTGGTTCAATCATGAAACATTGAAGTCTAAGTAATCAATGGAAATTCAAAGAGGTCAACCAATAAATGGTCAACATGTGGTCATGTGGAAATAGATTAAAGACTGAATGAAGGTTAACTAGTAGTCAACTGGTATTCCGACTTGGTAGTCCACTGTAACATAATCCCAAGATTCACGAGATTTGTAGCCAATGATCTGTGTGGATTTGTAACCATTTTTGGGCACCTTTATTTAGGGTTTTTCCTAATGTAAATCCTATAAATAAGGCGTGGTGTAATGTTGTAAAATCTAATCTTTATATAAATCATTTTATAGGTTGCCAATCATGTAGATGTAAGCCGAATTGGCTACAGGGTTGTTCTTGTGTAAAGAAAGAAGGTATGATGTTGATTGTGTCTTATGTGTAGAACAAGGTTAGTCATGTAACCTTTTATTCTGAATGAATAAGACAACAAGAGAGCGAGATTCTCAATGAATGTTCATTTTCTCATTTGGGTTTCCAGGGTTTAAATCTCTGTGTATTGTGTGTTTGCTTTGACATTTCTTTTATAGTTTAAATATTTCTTCCTCTCTTCTATTAGGTTTAGCGTGGAAGTGCTATATTTCCTAATATGTGGTATCAGAGCTTGGTTTAACAACCTTGGATCTAAGCTAAACCCTAGGTTCAGTAAGATTCGTAAGTCATAGATATTTAAGGTTGTGCTTAAATAATGGAAAGTAGACCGAGAATAGAGATAAAAAAATTCAATGGATACAATTTTGAGCTTTGGAAGCTTAAAATGGAAGATATCCTTGTACATCAAGAAGAATGGGTAGCATTCTGTCTAGGTACCATTCCGACAGGTATGTCAAGGGAATAATGAGAGAAACTAGAAATAAGGACAAGGAGTATGATTCAACTTTGTCTTGCAGATTTCATGTTGTTGAATGTCTCAGGTGAAGACTCGACCAAGAAAATGTGGGACAAGTTGGGGAGCTTGTACTAGTCTAAATCCCTATTAAATAAGTTTTTCCTTAGAAATAAAATGTATCTTCTAAGGATGAGTAAGGATAGTTCAATGAATGAGCATTTAAATGTGTTTAAGACCATAATAAGTCAGTTATATTATGTGGATATTAAAATAATTGAGGAGGAGAAATGTATTATCCTATTATGTTCTTTACCAGACTCCTAGGATAGATTAGTCATGGCTATAGGGAGTAATTCAACCACATTAATTCTAGAATACATGGTTGCATCTCTACTGTTAGAAGAAATGAGTAGGAAGAACATGGAAGGATTGACCAAAGATTCATTAGTGGTGAGATGCTGACTGATTGACATAGATAAAGGTAAATTCTCTTGTAGAAAGTCTAAGTCAAGCGGTAGATCTAAATCCCTTGTTCAGTCGATGAGAAGATGTTGGAAATGTGGTAAATCTAGGCATTACAAAAGGGATTGCAATTCAAAGGAAATGGAAGTTAGTATAGGATCCAATGAGAAGCAATCAACTGCGAGAAAGATGACTCCAGATAAGGAGGCGATGTGTATTTGGCATCGACCAATACATAATCAGATCACCATGTTTGGTTGATAAAATCAGGAGAATCCTATCATATGACACCACATACAAAATGGTTCTACGAATATGAATGATATGAAGGAGGGGATGTGTTCTTGGGGGATGAATCGACAACCAAAATTTCAGAAGGGAAAGTGTCTGACTGATACTGTAGGATGTGAGTAGAACCCTTCCAAGTGTGTTACATATCCAAGGTTTGGATAGAAACCTGATATCTATCAACAAGATGAGTGATGCATGAGTGCATACTCTATTTTAGAAGGATATGTGCAATATGGTCAGAGGTGCGATGGTTTGAATGAAAGAATTTTGGATTGGAAATATATACAAGTTATTAAGGAATGTTGACTCGATTGGATGCAAAAACATCATTGTTCCTGAAGTTGAATCGACTCGATTCAACTCGGGCCAAGTCGATTCAAACCGAATTGACAATTCTTCATCAAGTTGACCTAACCATGCTATGGAAAAAGAGGATGGAACACATTGGAGAATAAGGACTTCGAGCTATGCATAAAAAAGGTATGGTTGAAGATTTTCCTGAATGTAATTTAGAAGTCCATTTTTTTGAACATTGTGTATATGGAAAACAAATTTGGGTAAGGTTTCCATCTGGATCAACAAGGGAAAAGGGGATTCTAGAATTGGTTCATAGTGATGTGTTTGGACCTATTTCAGTGCCTTCACTTGGTGTATCCTTGTATTATGTCACCTTCATAGATGACTTTTCTAGGAAGACATGGATGTATTTCTCGAGGAAGAAATTAGAGGTTTTTGAGAAATTAAAAGGGTTTAAATATCTTGTATAAAACCAGACATATAAGAAGATTAAGGTGATGAGAAATGATAATGGTGGTGAATTATTTGGAAATGATTGAGTAGTTTTGTAAGTAGTGTGACATAGCATGCAAAAATACCACACCATATACCCCACAACAAAATGGAGTTTCCAAGAGAATGAAAATAACATTGATGGACAAGGCAAGGAGCATGCTTAGTGGTGTTGGGATCGCACAAGAATTCTAGGCAGAGACAATCAATACTACAAAATATATGGTGAATATGTCTCCTTCGTCGACACTAGTCGACATGAATCCACATGAGGTATGATCTGGTAAGAAGCCTTTGGTTTCACATCTCAAATTATTTGGCTATGATGAATTTTTGCATGTTCCAAAGGAAAAGGGGAGTAAGATGAACAAGAAGGAAATAAAGTGTATTTTCATTGGATACAAAGAAGGAATGAAAGGATACAAGCTATGAGATCCCGCATCAAGGAAAAAAATTTACAATTGAGATGTGGTATTTAGAGAATTTGGAAGGAAGCCTGAGTCTGAAGTGATGGTTCAAACAAAGAATGATCTGGAGAAGGTGTGGTTTGAACTAAGGAACACAGAAAAAGATGATTTAGATGAGTCGAATAAATCATACGAAGAGGTGGAACAGTGGACCCCAGTTGTAAGGAGGTCTGACTGAATAAGAAAACTTGTTGAAAGGTACAGTATTCCCAACTTGTGTTTTTCATTTGTGTTAACTTTCGGTGACAAGGAGCCCAAGTCGGTCAAGGAGGCAGTCAAATCAATAGAGGGTAGACTCTAGAAGGATGCCATGGTCAAAGAAATGGAATCCTTTCATAAGAATGAGATGTGGTGTTTAGTCAAATTACCTAATGAAATAAATCATGTTGGTAGAAAGTGGGTATTCAAGAAGAAGATGAATGCAACAGGTCAAGTCGAGAAATTCAAATATCGACTGGTAGTGAAAAGATATTCCCAAGTCAAAGGAGTCGACTTCGATGATATTTTTCCCCTATTGCAAAATTAAATTCCATTAGAGTAATAATGTCTCTAGATTATGTATTTGATATGGAAATAGAATAGATGGATGTGAAGACAAAATTTCTACATGGGGAACTGGAAGAAGAAATATACATGAAACAACCTGAAGGATTTATAGTAAATGGAAAGAAATATTTGGTGTGAAAATTGAAAAGATCCCTTTATGGTCTAAATCAATAACCAAGGATGTGGTACCAAACGTTCGACACATACTTCCTTAGTATGTGATTTGTGAGAAGCAAAGATGATAATTGTATATATTCCAAGGAAGAAGTTGGGAATTTCATATATGTAGAATTGTATGTCTACGACATGTTGTTGATCAAAAACAACATGAACATAATAAAAGAGGTGAAGAAGCAACTATCCTCCAATTTTGACATGAAATATCTCAGTGAAACAAAATTCATTCTAGGAGTGGAGATTAAAAGAGATCGAGAAAGTAGGAATATCTAGTTGAACTAGAAGAAATATATTGAAATAGTTTTGAAATGTTTCAACATGCAGGATTGCAAACCTGTAAAGGTGCCAATTCTTGTGGGAGAAAGGATAACTATTGAACAATGTCCAAAGACATAAGAAGAGATAGAGGACATTTCATGTATTCCCTATGCAAGTGTTGTTGGTAGTGTAATGCATGCGATGGTATGCGCTCTACCAGAAATTTCCCATGCAGCGGGAGTATTGAGCAAATACATGTTTACACTTGGAAAGGAGCACTGGACAATTGTCAAGAGAGTATTTAGGTATTTGTGTGACAGAAAAGATTATTCTATATGCTACCAAGGAAAACCTGAAGGTGAAAGTGAATTATATGTACATGGCTTTGTCGACATAGACTAGGTTGAAGATTGGATTGATGAAGGTCAACCAGTGGATATGTGTTCAAGATGTTCAGTGGAGAAATTAGTTGTATGAATAAGAAACACACGGTTGTATCCTTGTCAACAACAAAATTTGAATACATGGTAGCCACTCGTGGAAGCAGAGAAGTAATATGGATGCAACGACTATGTTCATGGATCAAGTTTGAGTAGAGAGCTATGAATATAAGTTACGGTAGTAAAAGTGCAATATTTCTAGAAAATAACCCAACTTGTCACTCTAGGACTAAGAATATTGATGTACAATACCATTTCATGAGAGATATGTGGAAAGAAACAAGGTACTGCTGGAGAAAGTAGACACATTCAAAAACATATCTGATTCTTTGACTAATTCTATGAGCATTGTGAATTTCTCTTCGTGTAGAGAGGTAATGGGCATTACTACCCTGGGTCTATGAACAAAAGTTCTGGAATCTCCCTATTTCAACAAATAAGACAACAAGTGGGACAATGTTGGGTTGTTATATTCTTTGCAATGAAATTCTTGTTGAGGTGGATCGACTGGAAGTGAAATTCGAAGGTTGAGGTGGTTTGACCGAGAAAATTCAAATTCGAAGTAATCGGCAACAAGTCAAAGAGGTTAACTGACAAGAGGTCGACATGTGATCATGTGGAAACCAATTGAATACTGAATGAAGGTCGACCGATAGTCGTCTGGTAATCCAATTTGGTATTCAACTGTAACAAAATCCCGAGATTCACGATATTTGTAGCTAATGATATGCGTGGATATGTAATCATTTTTGGGCGCCTTTATTTAGGTTTTTTCCTACTGTAAATCTTATAAATAAGGCATGTTGTAATGCTATAGAATATAATCTTTAGATCAATCATTTTATAGTTTGTTGGTCATGTTGATGTAAGCCAAATTGGCTACAGGGTTGTTCTTGTGTAAATCAAGAAGGTATGATGTCGACTATGTCTTAGTTGTAGACCAAGGTTAGGCATGTAACCTTTTATTATGAATGAATAAGACAACAAGAGAGTGAGACACTCAAGGAATGTTGGTTTTTCTATTTGGGTTTCCAAGGTGAAATCTCTTTGTACTGTGTGTTTTATTTGACATTTATTTTATAGATTAAATATTTCTTCCTCTCTTCTGTTACATTTTGCGTGGAAGTGTTATATTTCCTAACACACAATAGAGTTAAGGAACATAGCAATTCAGATGGAGTCTCTCTTAAAAGTCCATACATGTTAGTCAAGTATTTGGGGGCACTGTTACCTCAGATTCATAGAAAACTGATGTTATTTATACCAAATATGATTAATGAGGCCAATATTCAAGCACAATACCCTGAGGGAGATGGGTGAAAGAAAAAAATAAGTAATCATAGGAAATCAGAACCACACGAACAATAGAGAAAGAAGAAAAACTAGAAGAAGTGTAATGAGAAGAAGATCGTGGAAATAACACAAGAAGAAACACCTTCCATACAACAATGTAAAGGATCTGATCAAAAGGGACACATTGAGGAGCACTATTGGAAATTTCACCCTAAGAAGCGCCCTAAATATTTCTAGAAAAGGAAGAAGAAAGCATTGATATCAATGGATGTTGAGGAATGGGTGGATAACACCTTAGACCTAGAAGGAAATATTAAATGCACTAATATTCAAAAATAGGTGGAATTGGTTGGATGTAGTCACAAGGAGGAGAATGCGATGACTAGAATTTTTTGCATTAAAATCCACATGAAGTAGAACAAGGTGGATTTTTTGTTTGATCTCGGTTCATAATCCAACATGATATATGTGAAACTATTTGAGAGGATTGGGATGGAGACTCAATATCATCCACATCCAAACCCCCTGGGTTGGGTAATGCAAGATGTGGAATTGTAATTGAGAAAGTAGTGCAAATTTAAGTTTTCCATCAATCAAAACTTTGTTGATGAAGTAGTTGCAAATGTAGTTCCTCTGGACATATGTGGAGTCATCTTGGGAAGTCCATATTTTTATTTAAGGGATGGAATATTTATAAGGAGAGCGATCCATTATAGTTTATTCAAGGATGGAAAATATTATGCCATAAATGAACACAAGGAAAAATCTAAGCTCTCTCTAATTAGTGCTCATTAGGAAAGAAGAATCATGGGTAGTACAAAGAAGTTTGTCTTGTTGTTCCTAAGAGAAGGAAAGACACAAGGAGAAGGAAGTGAGTTGGTGATGAATTCATCCTTGGAAGGATGTAGTGGTGAGAAGTTCCAATAAATACAACAACCGATTAAGTCCTACAAGGAAGTGTTTCAAGAGCCTTAGGGATTGCCACCCAAGAGAGAGGTTGAACACTAGATTCAATTATTATTGAAGTCACCATTTCCTAACATTGGGTTGTATAGGAAGTCCATCATTGAAGTATATTAAGTAAATAAGCAGTTGCAACAATTGTTGGAGCAGGGATTCATTTGACCCAATACATCACCATGTGGTTCACCCATCATCATGGATGCAAAGAAATATGGAAGTTGGAGAATGTGCATTGACTATCATGCCGTGAATAATATTAACATCAATAATATATATCCTTTGCCAAGGATTGTTGACTTGTTGGAACAAATACAACAAGACAAATTCTTCACTAAGCTAGATCTCAAATTAGGAGACCACCAAATGAGGATCAAAGTGGAAGACGCATGGAAGACAACGTTCAAAACAAGACAAGGTTTGTGTGAATGGTTAGTAATTCCTTTTGGACTATTCAATGCACCTGTAATGTTTATGAGACTAATGAATGATGCGTTATGCCCATTCATTTTCTCTTTTGTAATAGTATATGTGGATGACATAATAATATTTAGTAATACTTGACAAGAGAACCTCTCACATGTGTTGTAGGTACTAGAGACCTTGAGGAAGTCTTAGTTGATTTCCAACTTGTAGAAATGTGAGTTTGGAAAGACTTCCTTGATATATATTAGACACATGATTTGAGGAGGAGAGTTGAGGGTAGATCCAGAGAATATTGCATCCATCACCCAATGGCCAATTCCCACCTATGTGACATAGGTCAGGAGTTTCATGGCAGTATCTCAGTATTTGAGAAAATTCATCGTAAACTTCTCTACAGTAGAAACACCACTATATGTCGTGACCACCAAAGTAAATATATTTCATTGGGGTAAGACGCAACAAATATAATTTGAAGACTTGAAGAAGAAAATAAGTGATGCTCCAGTGTTAGCCATGCCAAATTTGTAGCGACCTTTTGAGCCAGAGACTGATGTTGGTGGATATGCATTAGGAGTAGTACTCATGAAAGTAGGAAGGAATGTGTGATACCATTCAAAGTTGTTTCATGGAGTAGTTATTAACTATCCCACGTACGATAAATATATTTTTGCGATTATACAGGCAGTGAAGAAGTGGAAGCATTACCTCTTGGGAAAAGAGACTATCATACACATAGATCATCATACCATTTAGTATCTACAGAGTTAGAGAAAGATGCAGTAGGTGAGGCATTACAAGTGGTTAGGTTTCTTGAAAAAATTTCATCTACTGATTAAGTACAAGAAAGGAGCCATGGATATACTAGAAAAAATGCTCTCTTGACCATCGTTGAAGAAGATTGAAACATTTGGAATGATAATGTAGCTTGAGCCTTTCACTCATGAACTTCTGAGTGAATATTATGAGGGAGATGAAGGATTTGGAGGAGTCTACAATAAATTGAAGGATAGGTTGGTTACCTTCATGGAAGGAAATGAATACCACCTCCAAGATGGGATACTGTACAAGATGGAAAAATTATGCATACCCCGGGACAAAAAAGTTCAGTTGATGATAGAAGCACACACATATAGGGTTGAAGGGAATTTATGCATGACAAAGACAATAGTGAATTTACAATTGTGTGTGTATTATTGGCGAAAGATGCATGAGCGGGTGGTAAAATTTGTTAGAGTTTGTGTTCTTTGTATCACTAGCAAGCCAATCAACTAGAAAATTGGCTTGTACATGCCATTTCCAGTGCCAAGCATACCTTGGGAGAGTATCTCCATGGATTTTGTTGGAGGTTTTCCTATGACTCATAGAGGCCATGAATACTTGTTCATTGTACTAGACCACTATTGATATCATTTTTTGCTTCCTTGTTTTCCTTCCACATTATATATTCCCAACTTCTTTTTTCCATTTCTTTTCCCTCTTCTACACCTCCCCTTATTTCCCTTTTTCTTTTGTCCTTTCTTCTCTCTCTTTTTGGTTACTATACTTTTTCATATTTCAGTGATTGGTGGGTTCACAGGTTCATGGAACTTCATCTCCATCCACTTGTTCATTTCATAAGTATGCTACTACACTTAGCCATTTTTCAATTGCATGGGTTTGCGGGTTCAAGCCCTCATCCTCCAAGTTCCGCGACCTTCAATTTTCACCCCAAGTTCTGTGATCTACATTTTGACCATCATCTTTGTCGCGGGTGTCGAGATCCAAAGTATTTTATTCATTTTTCATGCAAGTTTGACTGAACGCCTTTCTACATGTAGTATATTTTTTATCATCCATAATCACGAGTTCGCGAGTTCCTGGGTTGGCAGGTTCATGAAAAGTTTCATATTCAAACCATCTCTCGTCCGTCCCCACCATTTTGTTTCTTTTCCCAATACACATTAAGTGTTGTTTAATGCTAACAAATGTTGTGCAGGATCTGAAAATATCATCATTAATGGTGAAAGGATTCATGAATTACTCATTAAATTTCCTTCAATCTTCATTTACCAAGGGATCAATTTATCATTATTTATCCAAAAATATTTATTTGAGGTTATTATCCAGCTGAAGAAATAGTCTCTTCAACCTATGGCAACATCAGCTAGACAACATTTTTGTGGTGATACTCTGAATATATTTGGTTGTGAAGACTAGAAATTCCAGTGTTCAAGAGAATATTCATATTATTCCTCTCCTCCTACAGAGAAAGATGTAATTTGGGCATCTGGAATCGCTCATGCTGAGTGTTTTCCTGAGGTATTTGATTGTAAAGAACTCGTTTCATGGTGTGTGGAAAAGTACGTTCCAAGTCAAAGAATTATACAGCTCCAAGATCATTCTCCGATTTCTCTTTCACCTTAATTTTTTCACAAGATGTTAAAGCTGCGAGAGCCGACTCTTAATTTAAAAGGTAAAGATTGCAGAGAATTCTTGAAGAAACATAACAATGGGCTTGACCTCATGCCTGAATATTTGGAGAATCCCACATCTATCCCAACAGACATAGCCATAATCTAGGTTGATTCCTTTAAAAACCCTTATCGAGAAATTGCATGGCTATTTACCATGTTAATAGTTCAAGAAAACACTTCTTCTATCTCTCGCATGATTTTATATATTCTATATTTTACAATGCAAGAACATGCCATTTTTTATTGGGGAAAACTCATTTCTATCGAAATCTCATCCCAGTTATCACACTATAAAAAGGATAGAAAATTCTTTATGGCCTCTTATCTGATATTCACTATTGTGCATTGTTTTCAATTCCCAAACTTAACCATAAGTAAGAGGGTGAATTGCGAAACTGATCCAATTACCTTTTGGTATCAAGGACTATGGAGACATAAGACCCCTATGTTTTTCTATGAAGTTTATAATAATTTTTTTGTCAGTCTTCAAAAGGCTATTGTTGGGTGAAAACACTTCAAGGATATCTGACCAAGCTACCGGATTTTTAGAGAAAAAAGGAACAAGTGGAGATATTAAAGGGATTATCGACTAAGAAATTTTATGGCATAATTGAATATAATGAAGAAGTGATAGATAATTGGCTGGTTGATTATTCTATGAAAAATCAATATATTGAGGAGGAAATACATGGCATTTCTCATTACTTAAGATATTTGGAAGGAGAATTATTTAATATCAAAATGAGGCATGAAATAAATGTTTCACCAATGAAAAATTACATTGAATATTGGTTTAAAAAGGAAATTGATAAATTAGCTAAAGAAGGCCAAGAAGCAGTAGTTGAGACAATTCCTATAACCATCAATGTGGAAAATAAAAAGACAACAAGAAGGAAGTAAACAAGTGAGAGACCATCATAGTAAGTTTATGCTAATCACATATTTCTTTCTTTATCAGTTTTTCATCTAGTTACACTGCTTCTTTGACTAGAAAGGTTTAACCAAAATATGTTAACTTCTTCCTGTCTTCTTTACAGGTCTTTCTAATCTATCACCGCCCACCATATTCTCTCCATAACATACTTATTTTTTATATTTTCTTTATGGTCCACGGGAGACCCAATACCAATCCTAAGGACAAACACATTTAAATTTCAAATATTTGTAACAGACTTTATATTTCTCATAAATCCCAAGAGAACTATCCCAGGATCAATTTTGACAGTGTTTTATAACTATGAGTTTTGAGTATAAAATATTTGAGATTGATCTGTATTTTCTTTATTTGATCTCCACATATGTTTACTCTATTAAAGTTCTCTTATGCATGCATACCATTTTGTTTTATTTTTATGTGATCATAAATATTTAGTTTAAATATGATGGATGTGATGGAATTTTCCTTATCTTTTTCAAATATATGATGTGTGAGGTTCCTAGTCATCTCTTAGGAACTCTCTTTAAAAACAAAACAATTTATTTTTCTGCAACCTTTATATTTCTTTGAATATCACAGTGGACTTTCTCAAAGTCCTATATTATTTTGAAAATATAGAATTCCAAGAGTATCTTGAAATACAGAGGAGTACCAACTCTATAAAAATGCAGGGGGATTTGTATCCCCGTGAAGTTTCCATTTCGGTCCTAATGGATTCAAGCATCAACAACCACTTCAACAATTTTTTTTTTCTCATTCCCTGTAAGAAGATAGTTTTTGGAAGAGAGGCAAGTGAACTATTCTTCAACCATGTTTGGGTACATTTCATATTGTCAACCTCCATCATATCCAACCGAGACAATAGGTTCTTGGGCATATTTTGGACAACACTTTGGGAGAGAATGGATGCCAATTTTAAGTACTACACTAATTTCCATCCTCAGAATGATGGACAAATCGAGGTACTAAATAGGATGTTGGTGCAATTGTTGAGAGGTTACAACAAAAAACATCCAAAGACTTGGGATGAGAAACTAGTATACATTCAACACTCTTACAATAGAGCACTTCATTCTTCCACCAATAAGTCTCCTTTCAAGACTTATTTTGGTTATTTACCTCCTTCACCATTTGATATTGTTTATGGACAAAAATAGGGCTACAATGAGATGAACAGAAGGCAAGCACATTCATGGAAAATACCAGTCATTTACTTCTAAGGGTTTAGGAGCAGCTGGAGAAGAGCCAACAATTGTAACAATCCATGCATGATCAACATAGGAAGGATCATAAATTATATGTTGGAGACAAGGTGTGTCTCTATCTCTTTAAGGAACAACTACAAGGAGAAACAAAGAAACTCAATCCCGTTAGATATGGGCCATTTTATATCATTGAGAAAGTGAATGAGAATGCCTTCAGGATAACATTTCCACCTTATATATAGATTAATTTAGTGGTGAATGTGGAATATTTGAAGTTGTTCAAGCCTTCCATGCTACATTAGGAGGAAGAACATCAAGTTATTCCTACCTTGGAAAAAATTTCACCTCATGATCTTGAGGAGTTGAAGGAAGATGCAGTTTTGCAGCACAAGGTGTGGGAAACTCATAGAGGATAGACTACAAGGAAAGAAAAGTGGTATAAGAGGAACCATATTGAAAGCAAGTTACCTCATCTATCCTTGGCATCTTTTGGGGACCAAAATCATCCCAATGAGGAGGTGTGATCTGAATCATATCCGACAAGAACAATTGGCTTGATAGAAGCTGCAATATGATCAACACAAGCAATTTTTAAGGCTATGGATGAAGAATGAGATCAATTTGTTAGTGTGAAGGGCCCCATGCTAGCATGATTGATGTCTACCATTGTATGTCATGTAGTCTAAAGTTGAATTGATATATATAATCGGGCAATATATGGTTGTACATAAAGAAATAATGAGATGTTCATGAGACCTTTTCCATGTGGGAGAAAAGACAAACATACAAAGAAAAGAAGGAGAAACAGACTAGAGGGAAGTTGAAGCATTGAAGATGCTTGACCTTCTATCTATCCTCCCAGTCAACTCAGTCTTCTATATCATGTTTCCCCATAATGATAAAGGGGTTATTTGGATGTGAATGAGGTAGAGAGGATTCCTAGATGTCATTGAGGATCATAGAGATGAACTAGAGAGCTTGCAACTTTCCCATTACTGAATAATAAATATCCCAGTCGAAGCCAAAATAATGTTAGTTTTCCCGCATGGGTTTCCAGGGAAAACTCTAAGTTATGTGTGTGTGTTTGTTGTATTTGAATTTCATTGTCTATGGGTGGAAATGTCTACATTTTAATTCAATGAATGGTTAATGGAGTGTATTGTAATTTAATGGTTGTATGTATATTGTTTAGCAAAGAGAAATATGTGTTATTTATGTTTCAAGCTTGTTCTTACTTTAATACACTTCCTGTGATCCTATAAGCTAGACCAAAAACTCTTCAACCATAATTGTAAAATGATTATGAAGTGGGAAATCAATGGCCCTCCTTCTTGATCCATTGATATTTACTTGGGGGTTTCTAATTTCATTTTAAGAGTCATTGGGGAATTTCTCTCACTCCGAGAGTTGATTTTGTTGCTAGTCGGTGTCCACACCTTGCCCATAAGTTGTGATTCACATTATCGACATTGTTGGGGAATTTTCCTTTTCTCACAAGTCATAAATAGATCATACCTCACAATATAGTGTTGTATGAACATTTATTATTTCCCCAGACATTTTTCTATCCCATTGAATATAAAAATTGACTTCCAACCATTTTTATAATTGTCGTGTGTTGCAAAAATCGCCCCTAGGTGTTTTTATGTGTCATAGGTTACCAAAATATCCCCCCCCCAAATGTTTTCCTACGTAGGTGGTTGTCAAATTCTCCCTTTATACTTTTCCCTCAACTGTTGGTTTCCATATATGACTTTCATAGGTTTTCCTTTCACAACTGGACATTAAATTCACCCTCTAATTTATACTCTTCATTTTTGGGTGACTTGACTCATCCCTAAGAATTTCATCTCCACCATTAGTTGTTTTCCTCTTCCTTAATCGACCACCAATAATTTCTAGTCGAATAGATTCACCCATAGTTAAACTAGGTTTTCATTTGGCCGATTTAGTTCTCTTGGTGGACCAGACTTTTGCTTGATTCGACTCGATCAACCAGACTTTGGCCAACTCAACTCAGTTGAATTTCCTTACTTCCGACTTGACTTTTGGGAGTTCGAATTCCTTATCATTTGGTTGATTCGACTTGGGGTTGTCGACTAGTCTATTTCCTTTTTGAATTGAATTTGGCTTGGATAGTTAAGTTTATATAAGATATGAGAACTATGGTTATAGTTTTTTTTTAGAGTACTTTGTGTTGGTGAGACATATAGGATATAATCCTCCTATTTAGGTATCAATGTTTCTCTAGCATCGAAGCGATGTTGAATGGTGAATGGATGGTTTTTTGGGGTTTTAAAATGAATGTTTGGGCTCCAAAATCGATAAAACGTAATCATACAAGTTCTTTAAGTTATGCCATGTCACTTCACAAGTGCATGTTTAAGCACATAGGTCCTATCATATCGATGATCAAATGTCTTTTCCTCTCCATTGTATTGACGAGGAAATGAAATATTCCATCGATGTATTGACATGGAAGGAAGATTTCATATTGTCGACATATTGATGAGAGAAGTGAATCTTCCAATGGTGTATAGGAAAGAAAGGAATATTTCAGAGTGCCAACATATCGATGAGTAAAGTATATATTTTCCTAGTGTATCAATGAGGGAAGCAAATCCTTTGTCAGTGTATTGATGTCAGAGGAAAATATTGGAGCACTGACATATCAACAATGGAAGCAAATCCTTTTCTTGTGTATCGATATTGGAGGAAAATCTTGGAGCTCTGACGTATTGGTGAATAAAGAGAATATCTCGCCAATGTATTCGTAGATAAATAAGATCTCCCATTGATGTATCAACAAAGGAAAAGGTGATGGAGCATTGATGTATCGACAAAGGAAGAAAATCTTCTACCAATGTAACGACAAATGAATGGAATGACTCAAAGTTGATGTATTGGTGAGAGATGTAATTTTTTTCCCGTCTGAATTCCGACGATAGTTGACCAAGTCGATGTTGACTTTGTCAAATAGTGGGTGATCGTTTGAAGAGAGAAAGGGTTAGCGGTAGTATAATTGGTATTGAGATGAATAAATAAGTTTTTTGCAATAAAGACACCTTGTCATAGACATCACAAGTGAGGTGAATGTTTGTTTCCATCTCAAGTCCGACGAATTTGGGAGGGATTAAAAAAAATGAAAAAATGAAATATTTATCTTGTATGTTTTGAAAGTACCACCAATTTTTTCAAGTTCGACCAATAATCATATCGATGATGAAATTATCGAAAATGACATTGATGATGATGTTGTTATTCCCAATCCTTTCAACATCGATTTCAAACCGAATTCTAAAATGGATGATACAGATTTGGAGTAGGACAAAGAAGAAGATCAATGATATTGAATTGTTGAAATGTAGGTTGGGTATGTGATTATATATTTTCTATGATTTATTCTCTTTAAAGTATTTTCTTATATGGGTTAATTTTTTCTTGTTAAGTTTTATGTCATATTCTTATATGTATCATTGGTTGGTTAGAATTCATTGACCTTGATTTCTCTCATAACCCAACAACCTAAGTCATTGACCTTGGTCATTTCTCTCATAACCAACCAAACTATAACCTCCTAACCCATTTTGAGCATGTGTTGATTGATTTTAACTATCATTAAATATTGATAATCTACTTAACCCTCCACCTAGTAACCTTGGTATCTTTCTAACCCTCCACCCTCATACACCATAGGAACCATGTGCATGCTCCAAAACCACTACCAAGGCCCTAAATAGAATCTTTGAGATGCAAGTGTCATATGGCATCCATTACAACGTTTAACACAAAAAATGTTTTTGGATGGGAATGGTTTAGGGTCAAGGGTTAGGAGTTAAGTATTGAGGGGTTAGGGGGTTTAGGGGTTAGGGGATTTGGTGGATATAGGGGGTTAGGGGGGTTTAGGGGTTAATGGATTATATATAAATATATAAATATATAAATATATAAAACATATGAATTTAAATATAATTATAATACAAACAAATAACAATTAAAAAATAAAACAAATATAAAATAAACAAAAAAACAAACAAAAAACTCAAAAGATAAAAAAAACACACTATGGTGCCAAAACACCTGACCAAATAATCCCACTCCAAACCCATTGACCAGTTCATTGATCTAACCCACCCTCTAGTATAGAGAGTGCACATAGGAGAAACCCATAGACATTTGCATTGGATTGACCCCACCTACCAGTAAGGAGACTGCACGGAGGAGCAGACACATACAAGGAGAGACTGACCCCACCTATGCGTTGAAGGAGGGATTGAATCCATATTATCTTCGGTATGTAGCCTTATTGTTGATGTAGATAGAGAATGTAGATCCTATAGTTGTTTGATAAATATGAAATGGCTTACAATTGATCTATTTGAGTTCAATTTACATTAAGTTTTCCCTGTCATTCAATCCTAAATTTAGATTAGATACCCTGTATACTGCATTTTTTCCATATTTTGTACATGAAACAAAGAAAAAATAGTGTTTGAAATGAAAATTCAACAGACATTATTAGACAAAAAATATAGATCCAAGATCGATGGTCTTAGTTTATTTCGGTCGATGAAAGTGCATGCTATATAAAAAGGGGTTAGAGGCCTAAATTATAAACCATTGTATTAATGACTAATAATGTGTTATATCCTTATTCATTTCAGTACGTAGGGGTGGTATTATCAAACCACTTTATCTCACCCCTGAAATGCATGAATGGATGATATATGACATAGTGATGTAAGCCAAATCAAAAAGGTGTCATGTCGATGTAATTCAAAGGTTTTAAAAAAAAAATTAAAACAATAAACCCCGAAGGTAAATGCACACGATAAACTTTGTTACGAGTATAGTAGAATTCAATAAAAATAATCAAATTATCCTTCTACAAATAAGTTCAGGTAGTGTTCTCATTTCCTTATTTCAAATATTTTCTCATCATTTAAAATAAGGATAGATGGAGAAAGGTAGTCAATCTAGTCAGCCATCAACCTCTGATGAAAAAGTCGTAATTGACAGTGATTGTTAAATCTTTGAAATAGTTATATCACAGTTTGATCCTTATGAGTTAAGTAACTTAGAATGTGATATATTTAGGGATTTGCATGAGTATTTACATATCTAGGAGTCGAACATGGGTAAATTTGTAATTCCCCAAACCTATCTTTCTGACAAAAGGGTTGTGGTATCTGAAAATGGGTTCATTATATTCTATATCAAAGTCTCGTCTATTACAAAATTGTTATATCTTCCCGAAAACTTTAAATCTAAGAATTGGAATCATTTAAAGGCTTTGGGTGTCAATTTTCATACTTCTATAAGTATGGATGGTACAAAGGTATTAAAAAAGAAGAATTCGGTTCAACATCCTCGAATTAAATGTAGTTCAATTCAGAGAAGTACTGAAACCTTCATGAAAAGATACAAGGAATTAATTGAAATGGAACTACCTTCATGTTTGGATAAAAATATAAATTTTATTCAACAAGAAGCATATGAAGATATATTAATAAAAGAAAGGGATGATATAACTAAATTTGAAGTTATGGATGATGTTTTGAAAGGTCGAACTATTGTCTACAAGTTAATATATTATTTTTTATTTATTATGGAAAACTAAAACTTTATTTCTTATTATTCGCTCATATGATATATATATGGAGTTTTATATAGCATCGGGAAGAATGGTTAAATCCTGAAGAAAAAATGCCTGGAACTAGCCAAGCTCATACCTTGTTAGGAAATTTTTCCAAATGTATTGTGTTGATCTATACTTTGTTCTATACTATGTTCTATACATGCCTATTGTAAATGTGTTGAAACTTCATAGAATAGATATAGCTAAACAATAATACACACATTTGCAGAGAGAATTGGAGAAAGAAGAAGAAGGAGAGAAAGAATGAAAGAATTCTCATTAACTATTGTGAATAATGAATAATTTACACATGATATACTATGTATAATTCAATGAGTGAAAACTGGAGGAGAACCAATGTGCCATAGTGGTGGTCTAGAGTGATCTAGACACACACCAATAGTTACGAGAGTGAATTGCCACCTAGTCTAGTCTCTCAGGAAGTTACAAGAGTGAACTTCCACCTAGTTGAGTTAACTAGTCAACTAGTCTTCAGTTAACTGAATGAACAAAGAGTAGTGAGGAGTTAACTCAAGGAATAAAGGGTAATGCGCCAGTCTGGTGATGATCCCAAGGAAAGGTCGAATTAGCATGGTGATGATCCCAATGTTTCATGGTGATAAAACCAATGCAACATCTAAACTCAACTCAACTAGTCAAACTGAAGTGTCAACTGAAAGAGAATATTCTTCAGGTGAATATTCTCCCCTAAAATATATGATACTGGATAATGAATAATTATGACTAATAAACAAGGAAAATACTTAGGAAAAAGAAATCCTAGGTGTGTGTGAAGTAAGTCCAACACCCCCCCTGAACATCACTATGGTGAAAATAAATAATAGGTCCCGACAACGAGGCTATGTTAGGTACCCAAATACAAAATATACACTAAAAATAAAGTGAGGAAAGAGGGAAAACCTCATGGAAACCACCCCCCCCCCCATCAAGGTACAATGTATGTAAAAATAAGAACTAAAGTTGCTAGGCAACTGTGTCCTTCACTCCAAGACGACTTTGCATAGAATGAAACTTCTTCTCAGTGAAGGTCTTGGTGAAGATGTCTATCGTATGTTCTACTGAAGGACATAACTGTAAGTCGATGATCCCCTCATGTACTAAGTCCCAGATGTAGTGCATGTGGATCTCAATGTTCTTTGTCCATTGTCTCTGAACTAGATCTCTGTAGAACGTCAGAGTGCTCTGGTTGTCACAACAGATGACGATCGACTGATGAAACTAAATGCCCAACTTAGTGAGAAAATGTTGTATCCACATAGCATGAATGGTTATGTTAACTACCCCTTTGTACTATGCCTTGGATGAAGATAGAGAAATGACATCTTTCTTCTTTCTCGACCAACAGATAGGCCCAGAACCAAGACTGAGTGAGTAATCAGATATGGACTTGCGATCAATGCTATTGTCAGCCCAGTCAGAATCAATAAACCCGATTAGATCTAATGTAGAGTCTGCTGCATAATGAATCCAAAAGGTGATGGTGCTCTGTACGTATCGAAGGATACACTTTGCAGCCTTCCAATGTAGCTCATGTGGCTCCTGAATGAACCTAGAAACTAAGCCAAATGCATAGGAGAGGTCTGGTCTGGAGTGTGTGAGATACAACAAGCTCCCCACTAGTTGTCTATACAATGTGCTATCAACCAGTGGAGTCTCCTTGCCATCCTTAAGTTTGACTCCTGATAGGAAAGGAGTCGGAGCAGACTTGCAGTCTGCCATGTGAAATCTCTCAAGGATATCTCATGCATACTTGGCTTGAGACAGTTTGATGCCCGATGCATCCTGACCAATCTCGAGTCCAAGGAAGAAGTGCAGTGGAACCATGTCCATCATCAAAAACCTGTCATGTAGAATCCTCTTGGCTGCAACAATCGTTGAAGTCGAGCAACAGGTGATCAACAAATCATCAACGTATAGAACTATAAGTAGAAGTGAATCAACCCTCTTGAGCATGTAGATATTCGGGTATGATTTACAATGTACAAAGTTTTGTGACAACAGGTAGGAGTACATATTGGCATACCATTCCCTCGGAGCCTGCTTGAGGCCATAAAGGGACTTCTTCAGTCGACAGAACAAAGATGAGTCCTGCATAAATCCCTAGTGCTGCTCCATGTAGATGTACTTAGAGAGATCACCATGAAGAAATGAATTCTTCACATCCATATGATGGAATTCCCATCCCTTGGCCGGTGCAATGGCAAGTGCCAATCGTATGGAATCCATCTTCGCTACTGGAGCGAAGGTCTCATCATAGTCAATACCATGAACCTGTTGAAATCCTTTGGTGACAAGCCTAGATTTGTATCTTCTAATCTATCCATCTGTTGCACTCTTGGTCCTATAAACCCATCTGCATATGAAAATTTTCCTCCCATAAGGAAGGAGAACTAGATCCCAAGTTTGGTTCTCGAGGAGGGAGTTGTACTCCTCCTGCATGGTGGATTCCCAACAGGGATTTCCAGTAGCGTCCCCATAAGACTGCGAATTTGAATACTGAACCACGAAAATATGTTTGGAGGGAAATGGTTCAGTGGTAGTGAGTGCAACATGAGGCTCCTTGAAATCAGGTCGAGTCCTCCTAGTATTGGTTGGATCACCAATGAGATCCCCTACATCCTGAAGAGTAGTCTGTGCCCACTTGGGCCTTTTCTCTAGCTCTACAACTGCATATGGATGTTGTGACTCTTCATCTTAATGTACTAACTCTGAATATGAATCATCTGAGTCCTCTAAATCAGAACTCTCATCTGAAGAGTCGGCATGTGCATGCGACTATTGAGGTACATGCGAGACACTTTCCTCGAATTGGACACTTTGCTCAATGACGAGCCGATCTGAGGAAATATCAATAAGTCTATATCCCTTCACACTGTTAGGGTATACAAAAAAAATGCACTCAGTTCTCTATGGATCAAGTGCCTTCCTCTTTTCAAAGTGAATATGGGCCCATGCACATGAACCGAAAATGAGAAAGTGGGTCACTTCCGGTTTGAGGTCACTGTAAGCCTCATAGGGGGTTTTATCCTTGAAAGATATATGGGGAGATCTATTTTGGATGTATGTTGCACAATTAAGTGCTTCAACCCATAGTCTCTATGGAAGTGACTTTGCATGCAACATGCAAGATGCCATCTCCTTTAGAGATATATTTTTTCCACTCAACAACTATGTTTTGTTGTGGAGTATAGGGAACTGTGTGCTGCAACTGAATCCTTTCCTCATGGAAAAGATTATGGATCGCATGATTTACATAATCTCCCCCATTATCAGTTTGGAGGACTTTGATCTTCTTTCCAGACTATGTCTCAACCAGGGCTTTGAAATCTTTGAGGTGTTGAAAGACCTCGAATTTTTGCCTAAGAAAGTAGATCCACGTAAAACATGAGAAATCATCAACAAAAATGAGAAAAAACCTCTATTTGTTTATGGATGGATGCGGAAAAGGACCCATGAGGTCACTGTGGATCAGATCTAAAGGTGCATAATCTTTTTGAGACTTTCCCTTGTCGAATTTCTCTTGAGGGTGTTTTCCAAGAACACATCCCTCACATAATCCCTTGGAGAAATGGATGTCTGGTAGACCATCAACCAATATGTGCTTTCTAAGCTGTTGCATGTATATGAAATTCAAATGTCCAAACATTTTGTGCCACATCCTACTACTTTCATCAACATGAGTAAGTAGTAAAGCAAAATCAGGTTCAATGAATTCATAAAATGTATACAATCTAGACTGATGATTTACTTCACCGGTAGAAACCCCGGAGTTGGATTGCATGTCATAGATGTCCACAAAATTTGGTGTGAATATGAATTTCTTTCTGGTGCCAGAATTCGTCATCTAATACATGGAGAGAAGGTTGAATTTTTTTTTGGGAATATGCAGCACGTTCTCGAAGCTTTCGTTGGTGAGTTAAATCCTTCCTTTGTCCCCCATCAGAATGGGAGGAACTTTGCCTACATCTAAAGAATAATATATTTCTTTTGAGGAATCCATGTGATGTGATGCTCCTTAATCAATTATCCAAACATCAAGAGAGGAGTTGATGGCAATCAAGGCATGGCTAGAATTGCCTTTCTTGGAATTCAGATCTTCTGGCTTCTTCTTCTTGGCACCCTCGGGGATGCGATCTCCAAGGTTGTTTTTTTGAAGTATTTGAGACATAAGATCTATTTGTTTTTTCATGCATGCAGATTTTGAATGGAATCCTTTTTGATAGTACGTGCATTTATCCCCTTTTCCCCTTTGGATCCGGAAGCATTGGTGAAGGGTTTTGTGTACCCTTCCTTCTTCGGATGTGCATGAGATTTTCGGTTATATTTATCTTTAGATTTCTGATATTTGTGGTTGCCATCATGCATAGTGAGTTCATGCGCCCTTGGGCCATTGATTGTTCCCATGTTGATGAGCTTGGTTTTCTCTTGTGTAAGGGATTTGGTAAAGTCCTCAAGAGAAGGCATATTCTAGGTGGCTCCAGAGGCGAATATGACAGAATGGAATGTGGATACGAATATAGAGAATTCAAGAACAATCTTGGAGAGAATGGTGAGAACCATTTGTTTCTCTTCCTTCAATTTATCAACCTCCCAAGCTTTAAGTTGCGATAGTAAATCCTTGAATTTTCTAAAGAAATATTGGATATTGTCAAAGCTTTTTGGATCCAATGTGAGCAGCTCCACCTCCAAGATGTTTCCCCTCATCTCATCCTGCTTTCCAAATATCCCTTCCAAGGTGGTCCAGGCTTCATTGGGAGTCTTACAGGAAGATATGTGAAAAAGGAGATTGGGAGAAATAACACTGCAAATTGTTCTGAGTGCCTCATCCATGCGATTTAAGTACATGTATTTTTCTATGGATGATGTCAGTTATGTATCTGTATTCAATTTTAACCTGTACAATCCTCTGGTTCAGGGATGTATGGATATTTTATCCTTCCATGAAAAATAGTTGTAAGTTGTAAGAATGAATTCTTTTTGGAAATCCATCTTTCTGCTGTCTTCAATCTTTTGTACCTGCAAAAAATTTTGGTGTAGCTTTTGCTTAGCAGTCCGTCGGCTCTAATACCATGTAAATGTGTTGAAACTGCACATAATATATATAGATAAACAATAATACACACATTTTCAGAGATAATTGGAGAAAGAATAAGATGGAGAGAAAGAATGAAAGAATTCTCATTAACTGTTGTGAATAATGAATAATTTACACATGATATACTCTGTATAACTCAATGAGTGCGCATTGGAGGAGAACCAATGTTCCATAGTGGTGGTATAGAGTGATATGGACACACACCAACAGTTATGTGAGTGAACTTCCACCTAGTCTAGTCTCTCATGCAGTTACGAGAGTGAACTGCCACCTAGCTGAGTTAACTAGTCAAACTAGTCTTTAGTTAACTGACTGAACAGAGAGTAGTGAGGAGTTAACTCATAGAATCAAGGGTAATGCACTAGTATGGTGATGATACCAAGGAAAGGTTGAATTATCATGGTGATGATCACAATGTTGCATGGTGATAAAACCAATGCAACATTTAAACTCAACTCAACTAGTCAAACTAAAGTGTCAACTGAAAGAGAATATTCTCCAGGTGGAATATTCTACCCTAAAATATAGGAGACTGGATAATGAATAATTATGACTAATAAACAAGGAAAAAACTTAGGAAAAATAAATCCTAGGTGTGTGTGAAGTAACTCCAACACCTATAGTATGTTCTATAAGGGAAATGCAACCAGTGACTTGGTTTTAAAAACAAATATTCAGTCATTTGGTATTTCATCATCACTTGTCCTTCTTGGATTCATGGTTCATGATTATAATTGTGTATAGATAATTTATGGGATAAAGAATGACATTTATATGGAATAAAGAATGACATATTAGGATGTTTATGGAATAAAGAATGGCATTTTTTTCTTTGATGAAAATATGGTATAGATGATCTTTTTCAGTAGAGGTATGTATTTAGAAAAATTATGCACATATGAATGGTGTTCGTATGAAGATGAATGAAAATGGATGTTGATACATTGTATAAGATGGATGTTGACACCATAAATTCAACCAAGGAGGAGAAAACAAAAAGGATGCATATTTTTTTATGGAAGATATACAACCATATGATGGAATAATGAGAGGGGGGGTGAATCACTATGAACACCTTATACCACTTTTAACCACAATATATATTCTTTCACTTTATCAACAATATTCAACCATTTATAATTAATGCATCATCTATGATTTCATTCAATGTATTTATCATAATCATGTTATCATAAGAAACATCACATCAACATCACATCAAGAACACAATACACCACTAGTTAAGTGGAAACCCAAATGGGAGAAAACTGATGAATGATTTCTTATATATATCAAGAATTCATTCATAAGAAGCACCAACTTCCAAATTCTTCAGCTGCAACTGGAAGGAGGATACAACCCCCTATTCTCAGGCTCCAACCTAAATGAAGTTACAACTCCATGAATTCTATGGATCCAACCAGAAGGAGGCCACAACCCCCTGATTCTCAGGCTCCAACCTGAAGGAAGCTCCAACTCCATGATTCTCCAGCACCAACCAGAATGAGGAAAAAAACCCCTTTCCTTACCCCATCCTGTCACCCTGAAATATAAGTGTAGACCAACTATCACTATCATTGTCACTATCAATACCTCTATCACATCAACCTGTAACATGTCACTGTATCCAACCTATCACATCAATATGTCACTAATCAACCGATACTCAATTAGATCCTCTCTCATGGATCATATACCAAGGACACCAATCAACTAGATGTCCAACATCACCAACACATGCCTCTACAAAGAATGTACCAACATCACCAACATACCATCACAATATATGTGTCTCAACCATGTATCAAAGCATGTACCAAATCATCAACCTGTACCATACGAAGAATCAACCGTGTACCACAATTTGTACCACAACCGGTGCATCAACCATGCACCAACACCTATACCAAACCATGCATCAACCATGCACCGATACTTGTACCAAATCGTGCATCAACAATGCACCAACAACTGTATCAAACCGTGCATCAACCATGCACCAAGAACCATGTACATCAACACCATACCATGTACCAATCATATACCATATCATTCCATACATTGTATACCAATAAACCAAGATATGAACCAACAATGTATCTCACCAAGTAGACCTCAACTACCATGTACCATGCATCTAACGATGTGTCTCAAGACATAAACCAAAGCTCAGATTCCCCAAGCACGCTTCTCAATATCACCAAGATGCACCCTCATAACAAAATATACCATGCCTCAAGTATGCACCATAACATGTAACCAAACCATACACCAAGATAGACAATAATGCTTCTAATCAATGTACCATACTATCACCAAGTTGTATCATATCACAAACTATCACTACCATGCATGTACCATAACACCATAATCATAACCCTTACAACTTACCTTTGATCTTGTAGTTGACCTATTTTTTTGTAGACTAGCCTATAACTCTTCCACGGTCCTCATTAACCTAGTACCAACATCCTTTCACAAACTCTCACAAGTCCTTTTACATATATGTGACTTTATCTTCTACAATCCATGGATATCTATGCTTTCCTCCACTACAAATCACATATATCCATGCCATGATGACTTGCAACTCACAGATACCTCAAAAACTAGGGCTTGTTGCAACCTCGATACTTTCACCTTCGACCTTTCTTCGCTACCTCAGAAATATATTGTCACATCCTTAGCAAAAGATCACTAGTTCACAAGATAGATAATCAATGAATAAGTGTATGAGTGTACTTGTGAATGACTCCTTGAGGTGTTTATATATTTTTTCATAGTAACCTCTCTCTTCACTTTAGGGCTTTCTTGTTGCAACCACTTCACCCTTTGACTAATACTTGTAACTAACTAGGGGCTTCTTGACCACTCTTTGGGGCTTCCAACTTTACAAGGACACATCTCCCTAACCAGGTGGAACCACATATCACCAGAAAATGCACAACAAGGACTATCCATATATGAGTGTCTAACCAGAAATTTCATTGTCCTTCATGTCCATATTCCTCAACAAAAATTGGGTCCCATAACCACACCTCTGGGGATGCAAAATGTATCCCAAATAACTCACCATCAACCTCGATCATAAAAATGTCAATCAACTATCCAACATCTCTAGACCAATCTAAGGATTGAAATCAATCTCCAAGATCACTCTCCAAGGGTTGACATCAATGAAAACCAACTGTCCAACAATATCCCCTTTTGGAATTGATGGAAACAACAACATTGATGGAAACACTTAGACATGGAAACACTCATGCCCATGCTCCTCCTGTGATCATCAATCCTCATCAATGTTTCTATATCTACCCCTTTAATATCAATGGAAAAGGGTATCTCCTCTTGGGGATACTCTGCATGTCTTCATGCCTATGTTCTTTATCTTCACCTTTGACCAAAGGTTAACTCCCCCTATCGATATATATCCTCTTGATATTGTACCTTCTCTAACCATCATGGAAAAATAATAGCTCCCCCTATGGGTATGTATCCATATCTATATGCTACTGAACTTCCTTTCTAGATCTCTCTCTCTGATGATTTCTCTTCTCTACAATATTTTGTGTAGCTCGATGTAGGGCTACATGTACATGTTCTCTTTTCTCTCTTCCATTGCTGCTTATTGTGCATTAGTGCTTCCTCTTGAATTTCACTAACATATATAAAAATCATTCAAAATTTTATTTTCTTCATTTACTTATCATGTTCACTTGATCATATTGTTCAACAATGTCATTTTGATGATATAGTTTATGATGACAGTTTCTCTTTCCCTATTCTATTTATCCTTTCACTCCTTACTTTTCTGTGATCAACTGATTCAAATTGGTTCCACTGATTCCAATTGTAAATCCATTCCTATGCATATTCTTTGACTCATGCTATTTATACCTGCTAATCATCTCACGAATCCATCTCTATCCATATGTCACAAACTGTTCATAACCCTGCTACTCAATTGTCCACAATGTTGACCCATCTGTCACTGTATTATTATGAAAAACTCTCTTGATTATACTCCAACTGATCATCACATGTTCATGTTGATCATCCAAAATTAAATATGTCCACTGATATGATCTATCTACTCATCGAACTATTCATGTCTAGAATAACCTATACTGAAGATATCCCTACTTGAATACATACATTAAATATAATAATAAACTTCTACATGTGTACCTCCCCACTAACACCTGTGTGGGAACACTACTTCTCAACCAATCAATCTGTTACTTTGTACTTCTACGATCTGACTTCTCTGAATCTGTTTCTGTAATCACTTATTGTGGCTCAAAATATGGTTTGATGATCTATAGTATCTATTGCACTGACTCCCCTATTCAATATTCATATTTACTGGGAGTATTCAAGCAAAATGGTTCAGAACAATACCTTCTTTGATGCAGAGTAATCTTCTTCTGCATCTATGGAGACATCTTCCTCTTCATTCTCTTTTTGAATTATGTCATCATCCTAAATTTTTAAATATTATTATTTATCCTTTGCCTGAGTTGTGACACTTTCCTCTTTACCTGTAAATTCATCATGATCTTGTGCTACTGCAAATCATGTAAGTACTATTCCTTGGAATTGTTATTCATTTAACTTCTCTTCTTGTTCTTCACTTCTTTTCCAAGCCTTCTTGTATTTGTCATTGGTATTTTCTTTCATGGGAGGATTTATCACGCTTCTGCAATTCCGAGCTATGTGTCCATAGTTATGGAACTTGTAACAATCAATGTCATGTGGGGCCACATAACCTTGTCTTGTTGGAACATTTATTTCATAAGCCCTACAATATGAAACCTTATGTCCAAATTTAGTACAATAAAAAAAATGACCATAAAATAAATTTACATACCTGGGAGTGAATGATCTTCTTTGTGGTATATTCCTTTTGTAATTCTTCCTTGGCTAATCAAGATCTTCTATTTGGTTGTTTCTTTCACAATGATTGAATCTTCTTTGTTTCATGAAAGTAGAACGTATTATGTATTCATTCCTTTCTGATTCTTGTTGACCATGATTCCTTCCTCTGAGAACTTCTGCATAACCCCTTTATTCTATTGATTTCATCATGGAGATTGAACCTTCCTGAAAAAGAAAATTCTTGTATCCTATTCCAGATTTGTCACTGTACGGACTTTGACTGTTGAGAATGTTTTCTAACGCTTGAGAAATTTTCAAGTTCTTACTGAGGTTGTTGACTTTAAATCTCAATGTCACGATTTCCTTTTCAAGCTTCTCACACTCTTTTTCTTTCTTTATCATCTGGATCTGCATTACTTCTTCCATTCTTTTTCCTTCTTCAGGTAGGGTTCTCAAGTGGATTTTTTCTTCTTTGAATGATTTGTTTTTCTTCCTCTCTTTCTTTACCTCAGTTGAAGCAATGATTGATTCTTCCTCAATATCCACTTCACCTTCTTCATCATTTTTCTTATTTCCTGTAGCCATAAAAAGTACTTTCTTTGATTCACTATCACTTTCATTATCTTCATTAGATGAAGAACTATCTTCAATTTAGTAGAGATTTTTCTTGAAGACTTTCCTTTTATATTTCTTATTTCCCTTTTGATATTTCTTTTCTTTCTTGGGATCTTCCTTTTAATCACTATTTGAATTCTTATCATAAGGACACTTTAATTGAAAAATGACCAATTTTACCAAAATTAAAACATTTTAAGGGAAGCATACCTTTGTAATTGTTGGTTCCTCTCTTCAAATTCCTTATGAATTTGGCTATTTATTCATCCTCACCTGAATCATCGCTACAGTTGTAGTTGGGCATAGATTCAAGATTTTTCTTCTTCTTTGTCCTTTTGGATGCTTTAAAATATGGTTCTTTTGTGGATGGATTTTCCTATTGTTAGGAACCAAATATCAATATAGCATAGAAAAACCTCAGAAAAAGTAGTCAACTCCTTGAAAAAGAGATAATTTCAGATAATAAGCCTCTTCGAGGGGGAAACCTCCTTTTACCCCACT
>JZKD02S1079445.1:97170-119248 GCA_000966675.3 Picea glauca | reverse complement strand
TTGGAATTGAATTAATCTAGTTGCGTAAATGAAATTAATCTAGGAATGAGAAATTGCGTGAAGGAATTAATCTAGAAATGGAGAACTACATGAAGGAAAATCAAGTACAACATGTTAAGAGTTAAATAACACAACAACATATGTGAGCTCACGCCAATGAAGCAATCTTCTATTACAATAACCAAATCAATTTTCATAACAAAATAATAAAAGCATGAAAACCAAAACCATGAATCAAAGCTAAGAATCCCTTTCTCTTTCGAATCCTAATGACTACCATTAATGACTACTCTAATTCTCTACTTACAACTGATTGAATTCTAATTTCTCCTAATTGAATTCTCATGAAGATAGAGCACTCTCTTTTATACATGAGAGCCTTGAAGATAAGATAACCATCTCATTATTACATATCCACTTTTATCTCAACCTATTTCCCATTATTACAAAATATAATCCCTTCAAATCCTCACACATATCTCTCATATATCTTGGATAAGATATTCCAACCAAATCTCCATGATCTTCTCCTTTGAATGGTCTTGAATTATCTTCTCAAATATTGAAATGGTGGAAGAAGTATTCGAGAAGTCCTTTTGAATTAATCCTTCTCATATTCATACACATTACAAAGCTCACACATATTTGAGATATATATGAAAACATGTCGATTTTCTAACATTTAATCACAAATTCCTTTTATATACTAAAATGAATAAAGTGGAGAACAATAAGGTGAAACCCAAGTATATTTATGGAAATGATATCGTGAAAGGTTAATGGGGCAATGATATGTGAAGAATGATGAAGGGAAAGGTAGATGAGAATAGGACATTTCTGAGCCCCAACAGAGAGTTATGGTATTGTGAAGTTGGAGGACCCTCATGTGTTGTCTAGAAGCCCCTAGAAGGTCAAATAAGTCAAATTATTCTAAGAAGTTTCTAGAAGAATTTGATTAGTCAAAGTGGACAATTTGGGTTAAGTGGACAAGTGGCTATGTGGACGACAGAGTGGGTTAAGTGGACAAGTGTCTATGTGGACAAAGTGAGTTAAGTGGACAAGTGGCTATGTGGAAAAAGTGGGTTAAGTGGAAGAAGGTGGTTGTGTGGACAAAGTAGCTAAAGTGGATAAAGTGGCTAAGTAGATGATTCTAAAGGAAGCTACTTGGAGAGTATAAATAAGAGAGAAGAGTATATTGTTTAGTTCATATTTCTTGAGTATATTGAAGATCTATTATGGGTGAAAGATTCATTGCAGGTACTCATGGACGCATCAAAGTTTCTATAAGTATGATATCTTGACGACGAAAGTTTCGAAAGTTCATAAACCCTAGTTTCTAAAGGAGTACACGGGCTGCAGTGAGTCAGATCATGTACATATGTGGGCTGCAATCAGGCAGGATGCATACACACGTGTGCTGAAGAAGATCTGAGCATGTACAATTGGAGAGAGTCATGGAGACTCGAGTGAGAGCTGATGCCAGATTCCTTAAGTCTGAATCAAATTTCAGATCAACATTCTATGGGCTCAGATCTGTCATAGAATATTTTGGTAGGGTTACATAATTGTCTTGATGGACACTTTTGCTTATTTTATGGTGAATACTTCAGGCATTCTTGGTATGGTTTTTGTGATATGGTTTATGTTGGTTGATTGACTGAGTGAGAAACACTCTTATGTTTCAGTACCGATATGGTTGCCATAGTATACTGGTTGGGACTTATACATGATTAAGTAACATTCATATTGTATGGTTGAGGAGAATGACTAAGATTTTGGGAAGCATATATGTGTTGTGATTGTTTATGGTACATATCAGACAGTGGAAGGTAGAAGTGGATGTGACAGAAGTTGCAGAAGATCTAATTTTTCATGGAGAGAGAAAACCCTAGTTCTTCAGGAGGCACATGAAAGATGCAGTATAGATAGGCTACGTACATACACAGGTTGCACTATTAGTAGGGCACGTACATACGTGTGTTGCACTACTAACAGGTCGTGTACCTGCTGACAGATTGGTATATGTTGAGGATTGAATCCTCTTCTCAGTTGGTGATGAGTTGTGTAAGTTGAGTCTTACATTGGGAGTTGGTGCTCTTGTGGAGTTGATGCTCTATTTAGTTGTTTCTGATAAAACCCCAAGGATTGTAGTCCATAATAAAAAAAAAAATTGTACATACATCTTGTGTTCTTTGTGGTGATGGATTATTGATGATATATGTTGCTAATATATGTTTACATACAACTGGTCATAAATTGACAGTAATAAGTGATGAGTAAATTGTGATTGCTAACTAAGGAGTTTTTATGAAAGAAAGTGAAAAAGAGCCCTACACTGACTCAAACCCCCTCTTAGTATGATTGTTGTGTCGAGCAATTGGTTTCAGATCGAGTGTTCACTATAAGCCTTAACAAGCTTGGAGGAGATCTATGGACCCACAAATGGATGATGAAGTTCCATTCCTTGATGAGAAAAATTATTCATCATGGAGAATAGAAATGAAAGGCTATTTGAAAGCAAAAGGAGGAGGTGTTTGGAAAGAAACTATTGGAGGATCAATTCCCTTGAAGAATAAGTCAAAGTTTGCATCTCAAAAGGAAGAAAAGAAAAATTATGCATTGGATCTCAAGACCATTTTTGATGGGCTATCAAGTTCTATCAAAGAAGCATGGGGCAATGTACTTCCACCAAGGATCTATGGTTGAAGCTTGAGAAGACATATCAAGGCAAAAAGGAGGACCTTGAAGATAATTCCATCAAGAACAACAAAGGTAAAGAATCTCCAAAATCCTCTGATTGCAATATTTCTAAGTGTGATGAAGTTAAATGTTTATCTACAAATGAAGAATAAAATATAGAAGTAGTTTGTGTAGCATCATATGACAGTTATCCCATAGTTGAAGAGAAAGATTTTTTGGAGCTTAAAGATAAAGTTTTATCTGAGTTAGAATATGTTAGAAATGAAATAGGACATTACTCATTTTATTTTATGTATCTTGAGAAATACACCAATGAAGTCCTAGAAAATTACTCAAGATATACCATGGCACTAAAACAAAATCTCAAAGAACAAGAAGAAAGTAAAAAGACTCAACTAGAAGAAAAAGAAGAGATCAAAAGACTAAAGAATGAAATAGAAGAAAATAAGAAGGTAGATGATGATTTTAGCAAAAGTATTGAAGTTAATGTCAATATTAAGACCCAAATTGAAGAAGCCAAAAGGGTAGAGGAATTATTAAAGAATCAAGTAAATGAAAAGGAAGAGCCATGTCATAAGTTGGAAGCTGAAGTTTTTGACCTTAGAAAGAAAGTAGAGAAGTCAAACAAATTCTTGAATATTCAACAATCTTGATTGAAATCTTAGATAGTCAAAGATCGCCAAATGATAAATCAGGTATTGGATACAACAAAGAAGCTACACATTTTGAAGCAAGCACCTCAAAGAAGCATGAGGTAATTCCTTCATTCTCAAAAGGTGGAAGTAATGTTGAGTGTCAACCATCTACACAAAGCAAGGAAAATTTCAAAAGAACAAAGCAAGGAAGACATCAAGAAGCCGTCTTTACACCTCAAAGAAAATTTAAAAGAGAGACACCTTCAAGATGGACACCAAAGCAAAGGTATGAAAATGTTTTTCATGGTCACTATTATTAATGTAATGAATATGGTCACAAAGCTTTGGATTGCAGACATTATGCAAGGAAAGATAATGGAAGGTTTCATAACACCCTAAGGTGTTGGAGATGTAATCGAGTGGGACACATTGTTTCTCATTGTCATACCATGCAGAGATGCTATAGTTGTAGTGGATTTGGCCACAAATCTCAGGATTGTTGGAACACAAAAAGACAATCCATGAAGAGTGTTTCATATAGTATGACTAGAAGAACACATGAGGCTAGAAAGGAAGACAATGTTGGAAAGATGGAAGCTCATATCTCAAGTTCTAAGAAGCTAGGACACCTTCAGAAGTGGGTGAAAAATATTGAACAATTAGAACAAAATGACATCCCTAAGGCAAGCTCAAGCTTGACTTCTTCTAAAGAATACGTGGGTTACATTGATAACAGTCGCATACATACATGAGTTGACCTGTAAATAGGTTGCGTACATACATGAGTTGTCTGTATAACAGGCCACGTACCTATGGTAAAATCCTTGGAAAGTAGGCTATGCAAATGAGTTGCAGTTTGGTGTGATGGTATAACTCTATTTTGCAAGATTTGACATGGTTTGTTGCAGGTTTTCGTGATTATATGTTGGCATGCGTATTTGATGTATGTATGGTGATGACATATGGTTGAGTGTTGAAAGTATATATTCTATACATGGTACTAACCCTAGAGTGTGGATTGAGGCATTTTCTATTTGAGGAACAATGTTGGTTATGATAGTGAATTTATGGCACTTTGGTTATGAGATATATCATGATGATGCCATCTAGAGTTATCATTGATCTATTGAAGGAAACTTCTAGTACATGAATTTTTGGATGCTTAGTATTTGTTGTAGTGAATGGTGGTTGAGGCAGATCTGTTATGGTACATGGCTGGTACATATTTGAGTTCCATTGATATATATTGTGATGTATTGTTAGAGGAATATTTGGGGGATATCTTGGTGCATGCATTTGGCATGTGGTTGAGCTACATATTGGGACATGTAGTTGATGAGTTGATGAGTTGATGAGGTGATTATGATGTACATCACTGATGAGTCATAGCTTGATCTATAGTTGATGCGTGATTGGTACATTGTTATAGGCACCTACTAGTAGTATGATTGGCACATGGTTTATGGTTGATATGAAATACATGTATGGGAACACATCTTGATTATAGTTCATCTAGTTGAGTTTTGGTGCATGGTTGATGCACTTGATTTGGTACATGATGTATGGGATGATATAGTTGAGATACTTTTTATGATGATTGATTGATATATTGATGGTTGAGATACATGTTTGTGGAACTTGGTTCATGGTAGAGGTATATCATGAGTGATATGACACTTCTTTGAGGCACATGGTTGGCATGTTGGATACATTCCATTGATGATATGTTATGGTATATTGTATGGTATTGATGTACATGGTTGATGTACATGGGTGTTGTGCATGGTTGGCACACAATATGGCACATGATGCACATGGTTGATGTTTTTTTCATGATTCTCTATTCATTGTTGACATATATTTTGCTTCATGATGTATGGTATGGAACAAGTTTTATGCATGGAAAGGTCCAAGGATTGTCATAGGAAGAGTGGATCATTCTTGAGTAGTTTATCTATGTTCCGGTTGAGCAGTAACATTTGCAACAGAAGCATATTGCAGTGGTAGAATATTGTTCATATTGCAGAGAAGAAAGGGGGATACATACCCACAGGGGGAGGCATTCTTCTTCCCATGATTCCAGGAGGAGAGATTTATCAAATGAAAAGGTAAATACTTGAAGAAAGAGCACAAGGCATGCTTCTAGGGGGAGCGATGGTCACAGAGTGAGCATGAGCGATATGTCTTCAACATTACATCAGAGTGATATCCCTTGTTCAAAAGGGGAGAGATTATTCATAGGAATATCAAAGGAATCCAGATAAGGGGAGCAACCCCAAGGAGAGTTCAGGTAGTGGGAGCAGCCCTAAGGAGAGAAAAACCCTTTGCCATTGATGTCAAAGGGGGAGAGATAGTCACATTGATGTGATTGAGATGACTATTGATGAAGAGAAATACCATGTCTACATGTTGCCATCAATGATTGGTGTTGAAATCAATGTTGGTATTTCCATCAATGCTAAAGGGGGAGATTATTGGATCATGTTGTCATTGATGTAAAAGGATTGATGTCAAAGGAACAATGTCTTGTGATAGTATATTGATGTAGTGATTGATGGATCATGTATTGTCATTAATGTCAATGGATTGATGTCAAGTGGAGTCATATTTGTATGATTTCATGCATAGATGAAGATGGATCAATGTGTTGTTGTTAATGTATGTGTTGGGCTCTAAATATGTCCTAAAAACAACCTCTATGCATCAGCTGAAGGTAGGCGTTGACACACGCATTTTACTTGTTTCCTACGTAGGTTTTTGCCTTCCATTTTCAATACCTCATCCTCCAAAGATGCAACACTTGCAAAGGGGACAACAATCATAACAAAGTGAACAGTAGTTGTTCCATTCAAATGAATGACACTACATGTAAAGGGAACTTCAATCGTAACAAGGGAATGACAATCGTTACGTTGGACCGAACTAATGTTGTATTAATTGCATTGTAGTACTTGCCCAACTATTTAATTTGTCAATCCAAGGCTTGTAGACTTACGAAGAACACACAAAGTATATTGTTGGCCCTTGGTTATGGAAGTAAGCGAATATTAAGGCATAAAAGGAGAAATGCGAATTGTGCAGAAGACATAGTGATTGTTACTGGGTCGAAGTGAGCAAAAGAGAAAAAAAGATGGAGTGAAGTAAAAGGAAGAAAGCCATTGGACGAGGATATCGAGGATGACAGATCAACAAGGAAGACAGATCATGGAAAACTTGGCAAGTAGAAAAGGCCACTGTTGGATTCTTTGGAAAAGGAAAGACAGGCTTGCGAAGCTTTGAAAATGAGGGTCAAGTTGACCTAGGGTTTTGGATACATAGGGTTTTGGTATCTAGAGTTTTGACACCTAGGTTTTGGCCTAAGGCTATCGGTGAGCTATTGTAATGTACAAATAAAGGTATAAAGGACCTGGGATGGGTTGTTGGTATTTTTTGTTCTAGTTTTGTTGTTGGCATGAGCGATTATTGTGTGTGAGAGAGAAGTACTAAGTGTAAGAGCCTTCTGTTATTGTAAGATATTTAGCTGGGTGTGGAGATCAAGTCCTGTAGCTGGGTGTGCAGGAAGGGGGAGAGATAAAGAGGAGAAGAAGGAAGATCTGCTAGCTAAGAGTGTAGACAAGAACTGTATGCTTCATCTTACTATATTATAAAGCACAGTTCTGTGGACGTAGCCCTAGAGAGAGGGTGAACCACGTATACCTTGTGTTGTGTGTGATTGATGCTATGTTCTTTTCTGTTTGATATACTGTTATTGCATTACTATGTTAGATATGATAGATAGTTGTGCGGAGTGGAGCTAAGCTGGTAAGTGATATATAAATGTTGTGTTGTTCTGGTAGTCGATCCACTTGATATTCCCCTTGGTTGTAGACATCTCTATCCTGCAACCCCCTCATAGTTGCTTCGGATGAGACTGCATCTGCCTCACAAGTGTTTTCGAAAGGGCCAGTAGCTAGGGATTGTTGGTGCGCTCTTGGAGATGAACCCTGGGTCTGCCCCTGTGCCAACAAATGGTTCCGTTGTCGAGACATGAATATTCTTAAGGGAATGTCAAGGTGGTTTCCATCAAAGATAGAGATTTAGAAGTGGATAGAAGGTCAAGAAAAGGAATTCATTGAAGCACAGAACAAGAACCCTAATATTAGTATAGAGGATTGGTTAGGAAGATATATCTTTACTGATATACATGAGATTTTGTTTGGAGGAATCCATCAGGAGCTATATGAGTGGTTATATAGGTTAGGAGATACCCAGTTTGAGATCATATCTAGACCTTCTGTAGTTTGGACGTCAACGTTGATAAAGAAGGTCAAGAGAGTTGATAACGCCATGTCAAGAGCAATAGATCACTGGTTCGATAGCACCATTGGAGGGTACATCACTGAGTTTGATGTTGACATAGTAGAGTCATATAGCCAAGCTGAGAGATATTTCTTCAAGGGGCCCAGAGGAAAATTTTTAGATTTTCTGAAGCTGAGGATCAAGATGCTATTGCATGAGAAGAACATCTTGAAGATATAGTAGTTGGTCAAATTGGAAAAGGCTAATGTTCAAGAATTCAGACAGCAACAACAACACATAGGTTGGACATACGCACAGTGGGAGAGCGTTCAAATAAGTTCATCTTGCAAACCTATTTAGGAAAAACTATGGGGATGAGGGTTTCTACAGTGGAGAAGAGGCAGATCTAACAGACGAAGAGCATTCAGAACCCACTAGGGAAGAGGAAGGGAAAGTTGAAGAGCCTCGCTAGGAAGAGACAAAAACTTTAAGATCTATGCAGATTGTTGAAGTAAGTACTATTATTCCTCCTGTTGATTTAGTAGCATTAAGAAATCAGAGTAATCCAAGCCACCAGAGTGTTCAGAGCACTTCCACTAGTAGTCCACCACATACTCAGTCAGGAACCCTCAGAAGATCTATGGCAGATGAGATGGGGCTCCCTATTTTTAGGGGAGATGGGCCTGAAGACCCTGATCAACACTAGTTCCTATGTGAAGCTGTATGGAATATTAAGAATGCCACTGATGAAGCTATTAAAAGAAATCAGTTTAGTACTACCCTAAGGGATCATGCGCTGAGCTGGTAAATGAATCTTATCCAAGTACTTCCACAACCTAAGCCGCTGAATGAGATCAAGAATGCATTGATTGCAGAGTTAAAGAAACCCAAATTAGAGTCACAATGTATTATAGAGATGAAAGAGATCAAGCAGAAGGTAGCTGGACCTGTTTGGGAATTCGATCAGAGGTTCAAGACCTTAACAGGCCAGTTGACTTTTTAGATCTTAGATGAACAGAATAAAGAATGGTTCATTGTTTCCCTCTTACCACACATCAGAGTTCCTCTGATGCAAAAGAAGATTGCTTCACAGGCTGAGGCACTGGAGATTTCCATGAAGTTAGAATCAACCCCTATAAGAGAATCCAACTCACGTATGAGTCAAATATTGAGTCAGCTAACTAGCTTGTCTCTGCAGGTCGACGATATGAAGAAAGACAAGGGAAAAGATAAAAGAGAAGAAATATGGTGTGTCAGATGCAAATTAGAAGGCCATGACAAGGAGCACTGTCCCCTATTCCATGAATAATTGGTCTCTAGAGCTCCGATCCCTTTGAAGCAAGTCACCCTACCCTGGTGCGAGGTATGCATAAATAGACATCACCCAGGTGAGTGCTATTACATGAAAAAATATGTTCAGACACCCAAAAATTTGTATTGCATGTTCTGTAAGTCCATGGGGCATGATGATAGGGATTGTAGGGCTTATGACCTCATACATGAAAGTTCAATAGACATATACAAAATTCAAGGAAAATTACAACAAGAAGGAAACACTATGCAGTATAACTCCCCTGGGAGAGGAAACTTCAATCCTCGTGGTGGATTCAGAGGAAGAGGACGAGGAGGAAGTATGGGTTGAGGCCGAGGATAGATCATCTGTTACAATTTCATGCAGCCAGGACACCTAGCAAGGGACTTTCAGAACCCTTGCACTACTTCCAGCTACTGTAGTTCATTTGAACACGTAATAGAATATTGCCCCGTGTTGCTAGCTAAGCTTAAGGAGAGACGAGGACCTCAGTAGTACCTGCAAGTGAAACTTATGTACATTGAACCTCATGTAGACGACCCTAGATTCATTGTTATCACCAGAGGATACATTGTCACAGGAGAAGACATAATTACCCAAGGAAAAACTACGAAAGAATTGAGAGTCAGGAAAGATGCAAAGAAGACACAAACCTTTGATGGAAAGAAAGAAAAACAAATGTTTGAGGAGGCAAGGAAAGAATTCAGGGGAGACCAAGGCTCTTCATCGAAGACCTGACCAGAATTAATAGAATGTGGAATGCCTTTGGCATTTGATCAGTATGCTTCGCCCGAAGATGGAACAGAGGTAAGTAAACTTGTCAGTTTCTTGTATACGTTTATAGAACTGATTAAAGATGAGAAAGATATATAAGAACTGAAACATTTGGTCAAACAATATGATATAGGAAGGATAGACCCTTTAATGAATAAAGCAATACATCAACTATCCAATAAGAGAAGGACAAATAAGGAACTACACTTGAATGCTCAGATTGGAGAGTATGATATAGACTATGTGGTCCTCGACTTAGGGTTGGAGGTCAATGTCATGACGAAGCAAACCTGGGCATTGATGGGAAAACCTAAGTTGATATATTCCCCTATCAGGATTAGGATGGCTAATAAACAAGCTATAAGCCCCTTTGGAAGACTAGAACATGTCCCTGGACATCGACGAAGTAAGGACGTTTGCATATTTTGAGGTAATTGAGATAGTTGATGATAGTTGTCCTTACCCTGCGTTGTTAGGAATTGATTGGGATTTCAATAGTTCCACTGTGGTTGATTTAAAGAAAAGACGAATGACTTTTGAAGGGTATGTCCTTAGGGTCATTGCGCCATTATATTTAGATGAAGGTTAGTGATACATAGAGCCCATATACAAACTGGATAACATATACAAACTAACAGCCAAACAATAGGATTACATTAATCCTACAACTGATGGAAACCTAAGCTATCGAAGTGACAGTGCATGTTCATCAGATTCAAAAGAAGCACTAGAGAACTGGCAGAACAAAATGTATGAAGTATATACAAGGAGATGTGCTAGATTAGCCAGAGACGTTCGTTGGATCGACACAACAGTAAGTAACCTACCCACCTTTGATGTTTCAATCCTTTAGAAGCCTTCTTTTCGGACTTTGAAGAAAGTGTACCAATGCAACAAAGATTGTTGGAAATGGATGAGGCCTTGAAAGAAACACCAACAAGATGGTGGGGGACACACAAAAACAACATTACAGACTGGGTACAATGTCATACTTTGATGACAATGCGGTTCTCAGCACAAGTAGAAGGCTGTGAAGTTCAATATACAGGTCGAAGCTTCCCAAAGGACCATGTGTGAAGTTGCGAGGAATCCTGAAGAAACATTCCTCAAGAGAAGTGGGTGCACATATTCATTAACACACTGGACACAACCCCTATCAACTGGTACCTTCAAGAAGAGTTGCACCTCATCACTGTAGATTGGGAAGGTATGACTCAGAATTTTGTAACTACCTTCTTATTTGAAATTCAATATCCTTTAGTAGATCAAGCGTTACAGATTGTAAGATAGAAAGTATTTGAGGAGGCCTCTAGCCTCCCTTTAGAACAAGAAGAGGATGAATGGACTGCGCCCCTCCAGAAAATGAAAGGCTGTTACAACATCAATGATGATGAAGACGATGATTTGAGGAAGGTGAACATCGTAGAAATAGAGGGACAGAGAGATGTGGAAGGACCAGGATTTGAGCTACCATTTATTGGACAACCAATCAAGATTAAAAAAGTCAATATTGGAATCGAGAAAACAACGAAGCTTGCAAATGTCGGAGATTATTGGGATGCTGCTACTATTGACAAGATCACAAAGTTACTACATGAATATCAGGACTTGTTTTCGACCAAGTTCACTAATATGAAGGGAATTAAAGGGCCTATGTGAGAGATGAGGATCCCTTTGAAACCAAATGCAATACCAGACAAACAGATACCCTGCATATTGAACCCTAAATATAAGGAGAAAGTGAAGATTGAGCTCGACAGAATACTGGAAGCAAGGATTATAGAACCTGTCAAAGAATCAGAGTGGATTATCCCTATCGTGGTACAAGACAAGTAGACAGGAGAGATCAGGATCTGCGTAGATCTCAGGAAGTTGAACGATGCCTATTTACATGACCCCTTCCCTATGCCATTCATTGACGAAGTGTTAGATAATGTGGGAGGCCAGGAGGTATATTCTTTTACAGATGGATTTTCAGGATACCATAAGATCCAGATTGCCAAGAAAGATCGCCATAAGACTACATTTGCAACAGAATGGGGATCCTACTAGTATACAGGGATGCTGTTTGGATTGAAGAATTCCCCAGCCATATTTTCCAGGGTGGTGGTCGAAGCATTCAAGGAGTTTCTGCATAAATTTCTAGAATCATATTTTGATGATTGGACTGTTTTTAGTTTATTAAAAAATCATATTGAATGTCTCAGGCTAATGTTGGACAAATGCAGGCAGTGTCAGATTGCCTTGAATCTGAAGAAGTGCATCTTCTTCTCACCATTTGGAGTGTTGTTATGTCATATTGTATGTAAGCAGGGATTGTTGGTAGACCCATCTAAAATTGTCATTATAGTTGATCTGCCACCTCCTACTTCAATCAAACAGTTGCACACTATGCTGGGACATACTAGATATTATAGGAAGTTCATTAAAGGATATGCCCAGATTACAACACCTATGGAGAAGCTTTTAGAAGATTGGAGCAAGGAATTTCACATGCATGTCGATGCATATTCAATTTCATTGGGAGTTGTGTTAGAACAATCAGAAACATGAGACATCGACCACTCGTTATCCTTTTCCAGCAGGAAACTATCCACATCTGAGATTAATTACACTACTACTGAGAGAGAAGGGCTAGCCATGGTGTATGTGCTGCAGAAGTTCCGCCACTACTTGTTGGGAGGACACTTTAAAATATTTACTGATCACTCCACACTGAAATACCTAGTCAACAAGCCAGTGTTGGGGGGGAGAATATGCATATGGCTTCTACTATTTCAGGAATATGATTTTGAAATTGTGGTTAAGCCAGGAAAAATGAACAAAGGTGCTAACCACTTATCGAGGTTGGAACACAGAGAAGAGTCGACCAATTTGGAGGATACACTGCCGGATGCACAAATTCTAGCCATTCAAAATATTGATGACCACTTCACAGAGATAGTCAGTTCTTGTCAATAGAAATGGCGCCTAGAAAGTATACAATTCCCTAGAAGAAACAACTAGTAGTGTGCGTTGCAGACTTTTCACTTATAGCTAGACAACTATACAAAATGGGACCTAATGAGATATTGAGGAGATGTGTTATGGAGGCAGAGCGACTGTTGATCCTCATAGAAGCTCATGAAAGCATCCCAGGAGGACACTATGTAGGGAAAGCAACTACGCAGAAGGTTCTTAGAGCTGGCCTTTGGTGGCCTACCTTACACAGATATGCCAAGGAATATTACAGAGCCTTCGATGTATGACAAAGAGTTGGGAAACCATCCATAAGAGATGAAATTTTGTTAGCACCACAACTGACCTTACAGGCATTTGAGAAATGGTCCATTGACTTCGTAGGACCTATAAACCCACCAGGAAAATGCACAGGAGAAAGGTACATAATTACTGTGATAAAATATTTGACCAGATGGGTCGAAGCAAGAACATTTAAGGACTATAGTGCAACTACAGCTGCGCACTTCATATTTGATGACATCATAACCAGGTTTGGATGCCCAAAGGTCCTTATGAGTGGTCAAGGCACACATTTCATAAATAAAAAAGTTGAAGACCTGACTGAGGAATTTTCAGTCCATCATCAGAAGAGCACGCCTTACCATCCACAAGAAAATGGGACAGTTGAAGCATTCAACAAAATCTTGGGGACAATGCTAACAAAGATCTACAGTGTCAATAGAGATGTCTGGGATTTAAGAGTACCAACAGTACTTTGGGCCTATAGAACCACTTGCAAAAAACTAACAATCCAGACCCCTTTCAAGTTGGTTTATGGTCTCAAAGCTATTGTCCCAATGGAATATTTGGTACCAAGCCTAAGAATCATTGCCTTTACAGATATGGATGACACTGGCATTATTCGAGAAAGGATTTCATAGTTGGTTGAACTAGAGGAAGACAAAGTTATTGCAGGATTCCATCAACAGGTACAGAAGGAAAGAGAGAAGGCCTAACACGACAGACACATCAAGAAGAAGGCATTTAAGCAAGGTGATCTAGTACTGGTATATGACAGTAAGTTCATAAAACATCCTGTGAATTTCAGAACACATTGGCTCAGGCCATATGAGGTCACCTATGTTACAGAAGGAGGAGCTGTGCAGTTGAAGACTTTGAATGGAGAATGGAAGGAAGGATTAGTGAACGGAAGGCGGTTGAAATTGTATTGTGACAACCAGCTGCCTCCCAGATCTAAGTAAAAGCATAAGGAAAAGGGTCTAGGTACCAGGTGCAGTTGAAACTGGGTACCGGACACAGAAAAGATAGTCTGCACAAGGAAGGAGAGGAGGCATAGAGAAGAAAGTAAAGGCTACAATACACAATCTAAAGTCAAAGTAAAACAAAAGGACTAGATTTGAAGTTCCTCGGGACGAGTCACAGGTGAGTGTTGGGGGCTTGTTGGCCCTTGGTTATGGAAGTAAGAGAATATTAAGGCAGAAAAGGAAAAATGCGAATTACGCGAAAGACACAATGACTGTTACTAGGTCGAAGTGAGAAAAAGAGTAGAAAAGATGGAGCAAAGTAAAAGGAAGCAAGTCGTTGGATGAGGAGATCGAGGATGATAGATCAATAAGGAATATGAATCATGGAAAACTCAACAAGTGAAAAAATCCATTGTTGGATTCTTTGGAGCACCGCACGAGAAGGAAGGAAAGACAAGCTGGCGAAGCCCTGAAAACGTGGGTCAGGTTGACCTAGGGTTTTGGACACCTAAGGTTTTGGTATCTAGGGTTTTGACACCTAGGTTTTAGCCTAAGGTTGTCGGTGAGATATTGTAATGTATAAATAAAGGTCCAAAGGACCTGGGATGGGTTGTTGGTATTGTTCGTTCTAGTTTTGTTGTTGGCATGAGCAATTTTTGTGTGTGTGAGAGAAGTGCTAAGTTTAAGAGCCTTCTGGTATTGTAAGAGCTTTAGTTGGGTGTGGAGATCAAGTCCTACATCTGGGTGCACAGGAAGGGGGAGAGACAGAGAGGAGAAGAAGGAAGATCTGCTAGCTAAGAGTGCAGACAAGAACTGTATGCTTCATTTTACTATATTATAAATCATAGTTCTGTGGATGTATCCCTAGAGAGAGGGTGAACCATGTATACCTTGTGTTGTGTGTGATTGATGCTATGTTCTTTTCCCTTTGATATACTGTTATTTCATTACTGTGTTAGATTTGATAGATAGTTGTGTAGAGTGGAGCTAAGATGGTGAGTGATATATAAATGTTGTGTTGTTTTGGTAGTTGATCCACTTGATATTCCCCTTGGTTGTAGACATCTTTGTCCTACAACCCCCTCATAGCTTCTTCGGGTGAGACTGCATCTGCCTCGCAGGTGTTGCCGAAAGGGCCAGTAGCTAGGGCTTGTTGGTGCGCTCTTGGAGTTGAACCCTGGGTCTACTCCTGTGCCAACATATATGCAGGATCGAAGTGGAATTAATCTAATCTAACGATAAAGCTACAACTGAAATTGAATCATTAATCTAATGCAAGAAGCCGAAACACATGACTTGGAATTGAATTTCTACAACACATGACTGAAATGAAATTGCGGAAATGAAATTAATCTAGGAATGGAAAATTGCGTCAAAGGATAAACAACATGTGAAGAGAAACAAGATGAGACATGTGAGCTCAGACTAAAAGTAAAGAAATCTCAAATTACATTACAAGAATCAAATGACAAATCATGAAACAATAACGAAAGCATGAATCAAACTAAGAATCCCTTTCTCCAATATTACAAAACCCAAACTCTACATACTAAGATTCATTTCAGCCTTCTACTCGAATCCTAATGACTACTCTCTCATGAAGAGAGAGCACTCTCTTTTATACATGAGGGATTTGAAAAGAAGATAAGCATCTCATAATTATAGACCCACTTTTCTCTCAACCAATTTCCCATTATTAGAAAATATAATCCCTTCAAATCCTCACACATATCTCCCATATATCTTGGATAAGATATGTTATCCATTCTCCATTATCTTCTCCTTGAAATAGGCTTGGATTATCTCCTCAAATGTTGAAATGGTGGAGGAAGTATTCGAGAATTCTTTTTGAATTAATCCTTCACATATTCCTACACATTACAAAGCTCACACATTTTTGAGATATATATGAAAACATGTTGGTTTTCTAATATTTGATCACAAATTCCTTTTCAATACTAAAATGAATAAAGTGTAAAATAATAAGGTGAAACCCAAATACATTTATGAAAATGATATCATGAAAGGTTAATGGGGTGATGAAATGTGAAGAATGATGAAGGGAAAGATGGATGAAAATATGACTTTTCTGAATCCCAACATACCCCCCAACTAAACTTGTTGCATGTCCACATGCAACTATGCATGGATCTTCTCAAGAAATTTTTGGCATTTGAATTTTGGCTTTGAGTGATGATAATGAATGTTTCCAGGATGGTATTTACATGAGTAACAACTGAAATTTTCTTATGGTTGGTTCTTGTGTGACAACCATGAATATAAAGAATGTTGGTTCTTGTGTTAACAACATTCATTTCATTATTTTTTCTCTTGTTTTTATGATAATAATTTACCCATATACTTTATTGGAAAATATAAGCTATCAATGTGCATAAGGAAACATCACTAAGTATAAGAAATCCCTTTTTCATATTTGTGAATCATGCCAGTATGTATATCAATGTTTATGAAGCAAAGTGCAATAGAGTATCATTGGAAAATAAATGTTGGTAAATGGTAAATGAGACAAAAAATGGAATAATGGTAGTGGAAAAATGGAGTGATGATAGTGAATAAAGTCCCCTACCCCCCAACTGATTTGGTTTCATGTCTGCATGCAACTTGGCATGTGTCATAGAAGTGAAAAGGAAAGGGAGCATGGTGAGGGAAGTTTTGAAATTATTCATTGCTACCAGTTGAGGAATTACATGATTAAAGTTTAGAAAATAACATAACTCCACTTACCCAAAATGTTGATGAACTATGCAATAGGAATATGGTTGATGTGGTTGCTAGAGTGATGCAGGAGCATCGCTCCATCTTAGCATGTGCCAGCTAATTAACATGTGTGGTACGCATTCAAGGAAGGAGAGGTGCTACCCTCTCAATTTTTCCTCAATAATCCAAGATGTGATCCAGGCATTAATTGGAGACAAGATGGAAGAGACAAATCGTTCTTTCACACAAGATGGAGATAGGGTCACCATTAATAGTCTAATGACAAAATGGATCTGCATCAGATTTGGAGCAGAATTGCCATCATTGTAATTTGGCATTTTGATAGGAATTAGGGATGGTGATTTGACACCATTAGTCATCTTGCGAGAGAAGCTCATTTGAGCCCCTCTTGTATAAATTTTTGTATTGTAAGAAAAGTAGAGGTTAGTTAGGCAGGTTGGATAGGAGGAGGTTCATGAGAGCCAAGACTCGGTTGCATCTCGGACTCCACCATTGTAATTTGGCATTCCACGATTAATAGAAAATGATAGTTTTTCCTGTTTTACATTTTTTTTCAATGGATGTTGTGTGAATGTCTTTTACAGGTTTGTGAATTGTAGATGAATGTTAGAAATCATCTGCAGGGATAGAGATACAATTTTCTATCCGCGAGTGTGTTGAGTTAAGTCTGTTTCTCTAGGCTAAGTGCAAGGAGTGCGCGACAGAGAGAGGATAATCTGTAAGCCAATGAAAGGGTGCGTGTCTGAACTTAGTGGAGCCAGAAGAGAAATTGCCAGGAGGGCACACCAGATTTATTCACTGACTCAAGGAGAAATTTCAAGGTGGTTAAGTCCATTGAAAAGAAATACTGTGTGGAGAGAAACATAGTCTAGAGTTACTGAACACTATGGAATACTCTGCCAGGAGGGCATTAAGCTTGCATGTGCATACCCAGGAACAACACGGTTGAAGGTTTTGGAGAATCCCATAATTGTTGAACATTCTGGTGAAGGAAGGATTTGCAAGAAGTGCAACGACAAAGGAAAGGAGATGCCTTAAACCTTTCTATAAGGCTGAGGGAGAAGCCATAAAAAAAATGAGCCAAGTGCAAGGATTGTGCCTAAGGTTTTTTGAGTTCACCTTATAAGCTCAAGAGGAAGGGTGAGAAATTTCCAAGAGGGCACGATAATCTCGCATAGGAATGTGGAACCTTGGAGGTTTTCAAGCCAAGAAAAGTCCCAGGAGAGTTGCGCAAGTTTCAGCAAGGAGTGCAGAAAGACTTCGAGAATAGCCTAAGTCTCAAAAGGGGATTTGCGCTAAGTGTGCAAAGGAGTTGAGGACTTGAGGAAGTCCCGAAGACAGAGAAATGACCCATTGTCTAAGAAAGGATAGGTGGCAGAAGATCAAGAGGTTCGGGAGAAGGAACTTCAGAAGGTTTTCCGGGAGCAAACAAAGGATTTTCGTGAAGTCACGAAGAGAAATTTAAAATCTAGACCGTTGGATATGGAAGGGTATGTGGTAAGGGATTAATGTATCACTGATTCGCAATCAAAAGATGTAGAGTAGAGAGGATATAGGAATCACAAAGTTCAAACTTGCGATTGGATCATAGTCGTTGATCACGGGAGGAACGTGGACCGTAGATCTGGTCTCGAAGAGTTTGTTGATTTGGAAATTGGGGTAAGGAGAAAGTAACTCGCGAAAGTGCCGAAGTGTGTGGTCATGAAGGGAATTGGCCCACGGCTATAGTTTGTGGTCACACAGAAGATGGAAGCCTAGCACATAGATATAGCAGCGTTGGCGTCGAATTTGAGGAGTGCTAAGGAGAGGGTCCACAGGTGCCACATCGCGGGTGCCGAGGAAGTGAAAAAGGGCTTGTGTCAAGTTGAAAATAGTTCCATCAGGAGCCTGATGAACCATTTGGTTCGACGACTTGAACGATCCTAGATCGAGAGGTTTTGCATCCCCATTAAGGAGGGGTGGGGTTTGTACTAGAGTGGTATCAGAGCACATTTCGCCTGAAGACAATAGGTGAAGGGGGAGACATAGGAGATAGTCTGATACTAGAGTGGTATCAGAGCACAGTTTCATCTGTAGATTTCAGGTGGAGGAGAAGTTGAGGATTCTCTCAGTTGCGAAGTGAGCAACAAACTTGTCAGGAGGGTAGGTAGAAGGTGAATATGGTCACTGATGGTCATAAGCATGGGAGAGGAGAGGTCCACTCGCAGAAGAAAAAGGCAGAGATGGACAAGGAGCTCAGTGGAATCTGAGCACAGATGAAGAGGCTTGCATTTAACATGCAACAAGAATCAAAGGTACATTGTGTTAGAAAAATAGGACCACGGAGCAATAAAATAAAACAAATGCGGAAACAAAACATAGAAGATACACAATACAATAGAGACACATATTTACATGGTTCACCTAGTGTGGGCTACGTCCACCAGAGAAATTGCTAGGTCCTTCCTTTATTATTATCTAGTAAATGAAGGGATACAACCTACAAAAAAACTCGTTGTAACTTCCTCTTCTTTCTCTCATAGTATCATCTCTCAAAATACAATACTCGCCATAATGCATACCTGCAATACATTTCCCTCATAACAGAGGGTTTCCTTCTAGGGAAAAAAACACTAACATAATTTATACCATTAGATCTACGACCTTATAATGAATGGTCCATATTTACAATGAAATTACAATATACATTTACAAGGAAATTTTTCCTTCGAGGGCTTCACCCCTGAACCCCCCAGACCCTGCAGAGGGGGTACCCCCCCTCTACACTCCCTCGCGTGGAAGAGTGTACATACTTTTGGGTTTTAAAGTCTTCATGGGGTATAAGCACGACTGAAAGAAAGGACCTCTGAATCAGGAAGATAATCAAGCTCCACAACCAACACACTGGAGGTATGAATGACCTTTGAAGAGGATAGCTAGATGGCCTGTTCAAAAGTTGTTGGCCAGAAGGAAACAACAAGTGTTAAAGAGGTGGATGAGACATTCTGAAAACCTTAGTCATAAGGGAAAGAGATCTGGCAAGGGTCTTGCAGATTGATCATTTAGATTTCTGTGGTGAGAGTTTTGTTTAGAAATTATCGGAAGAACCACAGTGTTTTCAATTGCTTGTCAACGTTTCGGATCCACAGCAAGATCCATCTTCAGGACAAAAAATCTTGAGGAAAAACAAGAGAGGAACCCTAATAAATATTAATGAGGAGTGTAGGAAACCTAAAGTCGGCTATGTGAAACCCTAGGTTTGAAAAGATTTTTAAAAATAAGTATTTAATAAATATTTTGTTTATTAATATATTAAGTGGTTTTTTATTTAATTTAATAAGCCAAATGGTATTAATACTATTATTAATGTTTATGCTAATTATAGGTTAAATTAGGGTTAATTTTTAAAAAGGTAGTATTAATATTATTATTGATGTATTAGTGGTAACAAATTATATGTTGGTATTAATTAGGTTAGTCTTGGAATTGATTTAATTTAGTTATCCAAATGATATTAATAATTATTAAAGTATTATGCTAGTTTAAGGTTAAATTATGGTTAATTTGTAAAATGGTAATAATAATATTATTATTAATGTATATCATAAGGATTTTAATAATGTATGTTGGTATAAATTAGGGTTAATCTGTGAAATGGTAATAATAATATTATTATTAATGTTTATGCTAATTTATAGGTTAAATTACGGTTAATTTTTAAAAAGTAGTATTAATATTATTATTGATGTATTAGTGATAACAAATTATATGTTGGTATTAATTAGTCTTGGAATTTAATTTAAATATCCAAATGATATTAATAATTATTAAATTATTATGCTAGTTTTAGGGTTAATTTGTAAAATGGTAATAATAATAATAATATTATTATTGTATATCATAAGGATTATAATAAAGTATGTTTCTTTAAATTAGGTTGGTTTAGGTTATTAAGTTAGAATAATTTTTATTTTTATTTTTGATAGTGTAGGGGAGAAGATAGAAGATTAGTTAGTGTTGGTTCAAGTGAAACCTAAATGTGTGCTAAGTGCAACCCTAGGATTCAATAAGTTTTAATAATAGTTAGGTTAGTTTTAATAATTAAGTTAGGTTAAGGTTAGGATCTAGTAAAGGTGTAAGTTCTAGAGTCCTAAGGATAAGGCTAATACTATCTTCTTTCCCGAATGAGTGTGATCTTTTCAAACCTAGGGTTTCACATAACCGACTTCAGGTCTTGCAGATTTTCAGGTGGGCAATAAGAAGGGATCAATGGATATCGTAAACTACCAGGTGGGTAGAGGAGACATCCCATATTGCCAGGTGGGAAAGGAAGAAGAGATGAGCTCAACTGAGAGTTCATTGGTAGAAGAAAAACCTCACTCAGATGGAGATTCATGCAGAACTGTGAGTCATGTGAATGAAGATGACAACAAGGTATAAAATTTCATCACATCGAAGGAGGAGGATTAGAGAGACGTTCTTATCATTGGAGGAGTTGAAATATTCCTACCAAGCGGCCAAGAAGAGGCTAGCACAGATTTTGCATATGTCATAGGGAGACAGCAAGAAGAGACTGTCAAGGAGGAGAAGAAACAAATATTGATGTATGTCTCGATAGAAGGAGAAGATCATTCAACATAATCGCTCGATGTTTTTCAGCCAGGAAGCTGAACAGGAGATGACTGCAGCATTGGGGTCTGCAACAGGAGAGGGAGAAGAAATCATAGACTTTGTTGGTCTGTGTGAAGAATTAGAAGCTCTTGAGGGGAGAGTGGTAGTGAAAAGAATGCACATCCAATAGGCTAAGTTGGAAGTAGATGAAGGACAACACCAACATGAGGAGAAACTGGAGGAAGCTGGAATGGGAACAACCGAAGGACTAATAGGAGAAAATATGTCAGGAGAGGTGGTATTTGAGAAACAATTCAGTGACAAGGAGCCTGCAGGAATGAAGACTACAACATAGTGGAAAACTAAGGCCACAAAGGAAGAAGATGTCTTGGGAAATCAATGTGATTCACCCATCGATAAGGAGCAAGTGAAGTGAGCTAGACTACAATAGAAGAACCAGTCGATAGAGAAGCTGAAAAAAGCTGACCAAGGAGATAAGAAAGATGATGTTTGAGTCAAGATGGTGCTAAGGTGGAAGATGTGCATTGACGTGGGTTATGGATTTGCCCAAAAATGGGTTAATCCTGAAAATGGAGGGTGCAAGATTTGAACTCACAACTTTATAGGAACAACTCCAATGCCACACGTTTATTGTGACATGCAATGTGAACTTTATTTTTAAAGTTTTAAATTGGTGGATTATGGAAGAAGAAGGTGGCAGAAACAATGGCGCAGATCCCACGACCTCCACCCAAAAAATCATATCTCTTAGCCATCGTATGAGAACATATTATTGTGATATGAATAGCATTCAAAATATTTTTATTATTGTTTTTGTTGTAGGG
>JZKD02S1079445.1:75666-97120 GCA_000966675.3 Picea glauca | reverse complement strand
TGTTATATTTATTATTTATTGTTATTTTTAAATTGTAGCGGATGGTGCTAAGGTGGAAGATGTGCATTGACGTGGGTTATGGATTTGCCCAAAAATGGGTTAATCCTGAAAATGGCGGGTGCAAGATTTGAACTCACAACTTTATAGGAACAACTCCAATGCCACACGTTTATTGTGACATGCAATGTGAACTTTATTTTTAAAGTTTTAATTTGGTGGATTATGGAAGAAGAAGGTGGCAGAAACAATGGCGCAGATCCCACGACCTCCACCCAACAAATCATATCTCTTAGCCATCGTATGAGAACATATTATTGTGATATGAATAGCATTCAAAATATTTTTATTATTGTTTTTGTTGTAGGGTGCTACAGGCGTGTAACAACAAACTTCAGAGATGATTTTATCACAAACTATAAATTGGATTTGGCTAGAATTTTGTGGGCAGGTTTCTATGGTCCCAATACTTTTGCACACCAAAATTCAGAGCCATCTGATGCATGGATATCGATATATAAGATAAATGGATGGAAGTGATGATGCTAATGTTCTAAAAAACCATGTACTGGGTTGGGCTGAATTTTACAAGGTTTGTTCATCCAAATATTATACACTTCCTGCCCAAAAATCACGAGAACCTGGTTCTCTGTTTGTGAGATATCTTCAATTTAATTTATGCATTTTTTTTTGTATATATATTATTTTTAATAAAACTAGAAATTTTATTAGCATTTGAGACAAATCAAATTGAATATAATTCTTTAGCAAATGGAGACAAATTAATTTTGAAAATTGAAGACAAAAATTGATTTAAACATTTTGTTCAAATCTTTAACAATACCAAAACATTCCTTAAAAAATCTCATAGCATTTCCTTTGATCTCTACTTTTTGTTCTTCCAGATCGCAACAAGGCGCAGGAAGAGAGCATACTTATTTGAAACAAAAACAAGAATTGGAAAAAAAAAACATGGTTTTATTCATGTACCCTACCCAATCTACGCTAAAAAATTAGAGATTAGTTACGTGTAGTCAAATAACCAATGTAGCCAAGAACACAATAGTAATAAGAATATGTTATCTTTCAATTTCAGAAATGAGAATCGAAAATAGATGTAAACATGCGAAATTAACTATTGAAACTGTAAATTAACAAAATAAAAAGAAAAAATAAATGGGTCTAATCTTGTACTCGCTTGAAACCAACGTTTGATAAGGATTTTGTAGGCACTATTTGTCTTGCTCAGATCGTGCTGCAACTCCGAATTGTCCTCCTTGACCTCCTTCTCACCCAATTGTTCTTCATTAAATGTGCAGGATCCCTCAAATGTTAATGCCTCGTTCGTTGCTAGAGGAGTAATTAAGACTTCGACTGCTGTCAATATCTCCTCTTTGTGAGAAGAGGATATCTCGACCTTTGCAAGGATCTAAGTGAGCTGTTACAAGCTTAAATTCATTGTTAAACCATCTTGTTAAAGAGATTCTTACAACACCCAAAACTGAAATCCAAATGAAAAAATTAAATAAAATCACTCTTGCTAAAACATAAAACAATTACTCTTCACAGTTGCAGAAATCAAACGCTCTTGGTAGTTGGAAGGGAGAACATGGGGAGTCTCCACTCAAGTAGTTTTTATGACCTCTTACCAAAACATGTAGATCACACTTGCAGAAATTAAACACTCTTACATAAATTGGAATTCACACTTGCAGGAATTGAAACACTCTTTGCAGAAATTGAAATTCACACTTACATAGTTGGCAGGGAGAACATGAGGAGTCTCCACTCAAGTAGCTTCTATGACCCCTTACCAACACATCTAAATCACACTTGAATGATTTGAAATGAAAAATAAAACGATACCTCAATCCATCGTGCTTCCCCAACAATGACGCCAAAATGTTTGGCTCTAAAGATGTCCTAAAAACAACCTCTATGCATAAGCCAAAGGTAGGCATTGGCACAAGCATTTTACTTGTTGCCTACGTAGGTTATTACCTTCTGTTTTCAATACCTCATCCTCCAGAGATGCAACACCTACAAAGGGGAAAACAATCATAACAAAGGGAATGACAGTTGTTCCATTCAAATGAACGACACTACCTGTAAAGGGAACAACAATCGTAACAAGGGAACAACAGTCATTACGTTAGACCGAACTAATGTTGTATTAATTGCATTGTAGTACTTGCCCACCTATCTAATTTGTCAATCTGAGGTTCGTAGACTTACGAAGCACACACAAAGTATATGAAGGATCGAAGTGGAATTAATCCAATCTAATGATAAAGCTACAACTGAAATTGAATCATTAATCTAATGCAAAAATCTGAAACACACGACTTGGAATTGAATTGCTACAACACATGACTAAAATGAAATTGCAGAAATGAAATTAATCTAGGAATGGAAAATTGCGTCAAAGGATAAACAACATGTGAAGAGAAACAAGACGACACATGTGAGCTCACACTAAGAGTAAAGCAATCTCAAATTAACATTACAAGAATCAAATGACATATCATGAAACAATAACGAAAGAATGAATCAAACTAAGAATCCCTTTCTCCAATATTGCAAAATCCAAACTCTACATACTAAGATTCATTTCAGACTTCTACTCTAATCCTAATGACTACTCTCTCATGAAGAGAGAGCACTCTATTTTATACATGAGGGCTTTGAAAAGAAGATAAACATCTCATAATTACAAATCCACTTTTCTCTCAACCAATTTCCCATTATTACAAAATATAATCCCTTCAAATCCTAACACACATCTCTCATATATCTTGGATAATATATGTTATCCATTCCCCGTGATCTTCTCCTTGGAGGAGTTGAAATATTCCTACCAAGCGGCCAAGGAGAGGCTAGCACAAATGTTGCAGATGTCATAGGGAGACAGTAAGAAGAGACTGTCAAGGAGGAGAAGGAACAAATATTGATGTATGTCCCGATAGAAGGAGAAGAGCATTCAACATAATCGCTCGATGTTTTCAGCCAGGAAGCTGAACAGGAGATGACTGGAGCATTGGGGTCTGCAACAGGAGAGGGAGAAGAAATCATAGACTTTGTTGGTCTGTGTGAAGAATTAGAAGCTCTTGAGGGGAGAGTGGTAGTGAAAAGAATGCACATCCAACATGCTAAGTTGGAAGCAGATGAAGGACAACACCAACATGAGGAGAAACTGGAGGAAGCTGGAATGGGAACAACCGAAGGACTAATAGGAGAAAATATGTCAGGAGAGGTGGTATTTGAGCAACAATTTAGTGACAAGGAGCCTGCAGGAATGAAGACTACAACATAGTGGAAAACTAAGGCCACAAAGGAAGAAGATGTCTTGGGAAATCAATGTGATTCACCCATCGATAAGGAGCAAGTGCAGTGAGCTAGACTACAATAGAAGAACCAGTCGATAGAGAAGCTGAAAAAAGGTGATCAAGGAGATAAGAAAGATGATGTTTGAGTCAACAGAGGAATTGGTCAGCAAGAGGAAGCTGGACAACAGAAAACTTGCATAAGAAGAGGGGATGATGCAGGAGTAGCATTGGCCAAGCAAAGGAGTCGAGAGACATCTCTAGGAGAAAGTTTGGGATCTAGGTGGATTTCAGCCACATTAGAAAGCTCATGAGAAGGAGCTCATGATTTTTGTTGCTGTGGAGTATGATGCAAAAGCATCGATCCATCTCAGCATGCGCCAACTAATTAACATGCATGGTGTGCATTCAAGGAAGAAGAGGCTCCACCCTCTCATTTTTGCCTCAAGAATCCAAGACGTGATCCATGAATTAATTGGAGACAAGATGAAAAAGCCAAAACGTTCTTTCACACAAGCTGGAGATAGGGTCGCCATTAATAGGCTGACGACAAAATGGATCTGCATCCAATTTGGAGAATAATTTCCATCATTGTAATTTGGCCTTTCGATAAGCATTAGGGATGGTGATTTGAAACCATTAGTCAGCTTGTGAGGGGAGCTCATTTGAGCCCCTCTTGTATAAATCTTTCTATTGTAAGAAATGTAGAGGTTAGTTAGGCAGGTTGGATAGGAGGAGGTTGATGAGAGCCGAGACTCAGTTGCAGCTCGGACTCCACCATTGTAATTTGGAATTGCACGATTAATAGAAAATGACAGTTGTTCCTGTTTTACATTTCTGTTCAATGGATGTTGTGTTATGAATGTATTTTACAAGTTTGTGAATTATAGATGAATGTTAGAAATCATCTACAGGGATAGATATACAGTTTTCTATCCGCGAGTGTGTTGAGTTAAGTCTGGTTCTCTAGGCTAAGTGCAAGGAGTGCATGACAGAGAGAGGAGACTATGTAATACGACACAAGGGTGTGTGTCTGAACTAAGTGAATTCAAAAGAGAAACTTCGAGGAGGGCACACCAGATTCATTCACTGACTTAGGGAGAAATTTCAAGGCGGTTAAGTCCCTTGAAAAGAAAGACTACGTGGAGAGAAGCATAGTCTAGAGTTACTGAACACTCTGGAATACTCTGCCGAGAGGGCATCGAGCTTGCATGAGCATACCTAGAAAAACATGGTTGAAGGTGTTGGAGAATCCCATAATTGTTGAACATTCTTGTGAAGGAAGGATTTGCAAGAAGTGCAACAACAAAGGAAAGGAGATGCCTTAAACCTTTCCATAAGGTCGAGGGAGAAGCTGTCGAAAATCTGATCCAAGTGCAAGGAGTGCACCTAAGGTGTTGTGAGTTCACCTTATAAGCTCAGGAGGAAGGGAGAGAAACTGCCAGGAGGGCATGAGAAGCTCACAGAGGAACTTGGAACCTTGGAGGTTTTCAAGCCGAGCAAAGTCGCAGGAGAGTTGCACAGATTTCTGCAAGGAGTGAAAAAAGCCTTCGAGAACAACCTAAGTCTCAAAAGGGGATTTGTGCTAAGTGTGAAAAGGAGTCGAGGACTTGCAGAAGTCCCAAAGACAGAGAAATCACCCATCTTCAAAGAAAGGACAGGTAGCAGAAGATCGATAGGTTCGGGAGTAGGAACTTTGGAAGGTTTTCTAGGAGAAAGCAAAGGATCTTTGGGAAGTCGTGAAGAGCGATTTCAAATCCAGACTATTGGATCTGGAAGGGAACGTGGAAAGGGGTCAACACATCACTGATTCAAAATCAAAATAAGTATAGTCAAGAGGAGACGAGACTCACGAAGTCCAAACTCACGATTCGATCATGGTCGTTGATCACGGGAGGAACGTGGACCGTAGATCTGGTCCCGAAGAGTTCGTCGATTCGAAAATCAGGGAAAGGAGAAAGCAGCTCACGAAAGTCCCGATGTGTGGGGTCACGAAGGGAATTGGCCCATGGCTACAGTTCATGGTCACACAGAAGAGGGAATCCTAGCACAGAGAGCTAGCAACGTTGGCATCGAAGTTGAAAAGCACTAAGGAGAGGGTCCGCATGTGCTAGACCGTGGGTGCCGAGGAAGTGAAAAAGGGCATGTGTCAAGTTGAAAATGGTTTCATCAGGAGCCCAATGAACTATTCAGTTAGACGACTTGAATGATCCTAGACTGAGAGGTCGTGCAACCCTGTTAAGGAGGGGTGGGGTTTGCACCATGGAACATGGAATATGTTATTGCTGCAGGACCATGAAAATGTAACTGCAAATGTTGTAGCTGCAACTGCTGTAACTGTTGGATCAGAGAATGTGAAGTGGAGGAATCTAAACTGCTACTGATGAATCATGGAAGAGAGGAAGTATGAAGGTGGAACTATGGTAATCTCATATAGCTGAAAAATAATGTTGTAATTGTTGATGGAGTCATGAAAAAGTGTATAGTCTTCACCTGCTACAACCTTGATGGTACAATTCTAGTCATGCGAATGAATGTGTCGATGTCGAGCATGAAAAGAAGTCATTGGATTATCGACCATTGATGAATGTTGTTAATCAATGCAAGGCAAACTCACCATTGATGTCAATGAATGCCAAGGTACCCGAGTACATCTTGCGAAGTGCGAATGAATGAGTTGATGTCGAGCCACTTGCAAGATCTAATGATCAAGGGACATTGATGTATTCCGATGATTGTCAGCAAGAGAACTTTACATTAAGGCATGCAAGACTCTAGGTACTCAAAATGGACTCTAGTATATATCCCAGATAATGTGCTAAGGTCGATGGGGCAAGACTTGTTGAAAGGTGGGCCTTATAGAATCCCACATTAGTCAACACGATTTTTTACAAAAATATTGGTAGGACTATAGGAAAGTTCTCAGTAGCAACAATGTTTGTGGCAAGGAAATGTAGTCATGAAAAGGAATCTTGATAGTTTTATTGACAAGGAAAAATGAACTGAAAAATATAAAGAGATGTATGCGACTCAGAAATATAGGCGTGTGCGAAGTCATGAAGGATAATTCAATGGAAGATGGGATTCAACACATGGATGACCAACCTTCTTTGAAGGAGAAATGTGAGGAAATAATTCATTACTCAAAATGGTGTTTATGATATGGGTTTGGTGTAACAGCAAACATCATGATGTATATGATGAGTAACAACTCCAAGCAATCAACAAAGCATGTTTTTTTTTTTCCAAAAGTTTTGTGATTCTTGAAAATAACTTCAACAACAAAATGTGATCATCTCTGAACCTTAAAAATGTGAGTACTAATCTTGGAAGAAAACTTGTGAGAAGTTCGAAAAGAAAAAAAAAACATATCATACAGAAAGAAGTACCAATGCGGCAAATGAAAGAAATAAAATGTGTTTTTGTACCTGTTGTCATGGCGCGCTTGTTTCATCGTTGATCGCGATGTAAAGTGACTCAAGAAACCAAGTTAGTGAAAAAAACATTACTTCAATATAGTTTTCAAGAATTAATGAAATGTCCATTTGCAATTTTATATTTTTATTGTTTATTTGAGTTTTTTATTTTTTATAAGTGTGATTATTCCCAAATAAACTAGAAAAATTTAAAAATTAAGTAAACTAGAAAGATTTTGTTTTAAAGTTTTATTTATTTATTATTTATTATTTTTAAATTGTTATATTTATTATTTATTGTTATTTTTAAATTGTAGCGGATGGTGCTAAGGTGGAAGATGTGCATTGACGTGGGTTATGGATTTGCCCAAAAATGGGTTAATCCTGAAAATGGCGGGTGCAAGATTTGAACTCACAACTTTATAGGAACAACTCCAATGCCACACGTTTATTGTGACATGCAATGTGAACTTTATTTTTAAAGTTTTAATTTGGTGGATTATGGAAGAAGAAGGTGGCAGAAACAATGGCGCAGATCCCACGACCTCCACCCAACAAATCATATCTCTTAGCCATCGTATGAGAACATATTATTGTGATATGAATAGCATTCAAAATATTTTTATTATTGTTTTTGTTGTAGGGTGCTACAGGCGTGTAACAACAAACTTCAGAGATGATTTTATCACAAACTATAAATTGGATTTGGCTAGAATTTTGTGGGCAGGTTTCTATGGTCCCAATACTTTTGCACACCAAAATTCAGAGCCATCTGATGCATGGATATCGATATATAAGATAAATGGATGGAAGTGATGATGCTAATGTTCTAAAAAACCATGTACTGGGTTGGGCTGAATTTTACAAGGTTTGTTCATCCAAATATTATACACTTCCTGCCCAAAAATCACGAGAACCTGGTTCTCTGTTTGTGAGATATCTTCAATTTAATTTATGCATTTTTTTTTGTATATATATTATTTTTAATAAAACTAGAAATTTTATTAGCATTTGAGACAAATCAAATTGAATATAATTCTTTAGCAAATGGAGACAAATTAATTTTGAAAATTGAAGACAAAAATTGATTTAAACATTTTGTTCAAATCTTTAACAATACCAAAACATTCCTTAAAAAATCTCATAGCATTTCCTTTGATCTCTACTTTTTGTTCTTCCAGATCGCAACAAGGCGCAGGAAGAGAGCATACTTATTTGAAACAAAAACAAGAATTGGAAAAAAAAAACATGGTTTTATTCATGTACCCTACCCAATCTACGCTAAAAAATTAGAGATTAGTTACGTGTAGTCAAATAACCAATGTAGCCAAGAACACAATAGTAATAAGAATATGTTATCTTTCAATTTCAGAAATGAGAATCGAAAATAGATGTAAACATGCGAAATTAACTATTGAAACTGTAAATTAACAAAATAAAAAGAAAAAATAAATGGGTCTAATCTTGTACTCGCTTGAAACCAACGTTTGATAAGGATTTTGTAGGCACTATTTGTCTTGCTCAGATCGTGCTGCAACTCCGAATTGTCCTCCTTGACCTCCTTCTCACCCAATTGTTCTTCATTAAATGTGCAGGATCCCTCAAATGTTAATGCCTCGTTCGTTGCTAGAGGAGTAATTAAGACTTCGACTGCTGTCAATATCTCCTCTTTGTGAGAAGAGGATATCTCGACCTTTGCAAGGATCTAAGTGAGCTGTTACAAGCTTAAATTCATTGTTAAACCATCTTGTTAAAGAGATTCTTACAACACCCAAAACTGAAATCCAAATGAAAAAATTAAATAAAATCACTCTTGCTAAAACATAAAACAATTACTCTTCACAGTTGCAGAAATCAAACGCTCTTGGTAGTTGGAAGGGAGAACATGGGGAGTCTCCACTCAAGTAGTTTTTATGACCTCTTACCAAAACATGTAGATCACACTTGCAGAAATTAAACACTCTTACATAAATTGGAATTCACACTTGCAGGAATTGAAACACTCTTTGCAGAAATTGAAATTCACACTTACATAGTTGGCAGGGAGAACATGAGGAGTCTCCACTCAAGTAGCTTCTATGACCCCTTACCAACACATCTAAATCACACTTGAATGATTTGAAATGAAAAATAAAACGATACCTCAATCCATCGTGCTTCCCCAACAATGACGCCAAAATGTTTGGCTCTAAAGATGTCCTAAAAACAACCTCTATGCATAAGCCAAAGGTAGGCATTGGCACAAGCATTTTACTTGTTGCCTACGTAGGTTATTACCTTCTGTTTTCAATACCTCATCCTCCAGAGATGCAACACCTACAAAGGGGAAAACAATCATAACAAAGGGAATGACAGTTGTTCCATTCAAATGAACGACACTACCTGTAAAGGGAACAACAATCGTAACAAGGGAACAACAGTCATTACGTTAGACCGAACTAATGTTGTATTAATTGCATTGTAGTACTTGCCCACCTATCTAATTTGTCAATCTGAGGTTCGTAGACTTACGAAGCACACACAAAGTATATGAAGGATCGAAGTGGAATTAATCCAATCTAATGATAAAGCTACAACTGAAATTGAATCATTAATCTAATGCAAAAATCTGAAACACACGACTTGGAATTGAATTGCTACAACACATGACTAAAATGAAATTGCAGAAATGAAATTAATCTAGGAATGGAAAATTGCGTCAAAGGATAAACAACATGTGAAGAGAAACAAGACGACACATGTGAGCTCACACTAAGAGTAAAGCAATCTCAAATTAACATTACAAGAATCAAATGACATATCATGAAACAATAACGAAAGAATGAATCAAACTAAGAATCCCTTTCTCCAATATTGCAAAATCCAAACTCTACATACTAAGATTCATTTCAGACTTCTACTCTAATCCTAATGACTACTCTCTCATGAAGAGAGAGCACTCTATTTTATACATGAGGGCTTTGAAAAGAAGATAAACATCTCATAATTACAAATCCACTTTTCTCTCAACCAATTTCCCATTATTACAAAATATAATCCCTTCAAATCCTCACACACATCTCTCATATATCTTGGATAAGATATGTTATCCATTCCCCGTGATCTTCTCCTTGAAATAGGCTTGAATTATCTCCTCAAATCTTGAAATGGTGGAGGAAGTATTCAAGAAGTCTTTTTGAATTAATCCTTCACATAATCCTACACATTACAAAGCTCACACATTTTTAGGATAGATATGAAAATATGTTGATTTTCTAATATTTAATCACAAATTCCTTTTTAATACTAAAATGAATAAAGTGGAAAATAATAAGGTGAAACCCAAATATATTTATGAAAATGATATCATGAAAGGTTAATGGGGCTATGAAATGTGAAGAATGATGAAGGGAAAGATGGATGAAAATACGATTTTTCTAAGTCCCAACAATATGATGCATAGATGGATTGATGCATTAATGTATTGATCATTGGATCATGTGGTCATGCATGGAATCAATGACAAAGGGACAATGTCATAGTGATGTGTTTCCATGGGTTATTCCAGTTGGATTAATGTAAATATGACTCATTATTTTATTTTCAAGGTTGATAGGAAGTACAAATGGATGAACTCCAAAGTGGTCTCCTTATGGTGAAATCCCTCATGGGAAGAAACTTTCGGTTGAGTTATCCTAGAAGTATGGTTAGAGAAACCAATATTAATTACGAAATAATGAGATAAATATCAGTGAATTTGTCAGTGAAACTATCCTAGATGGATAGTGATTTTCATGCCATTTCTGGTGGTATGTGGAATGTCACATAACTCGTCACGGTTAGAGAGTTATGGCCTTGTGAAGTTGGAGGACCCTTATGTGTTGTCTAGAAGCCCCTAGAAGGTCAAAGAATTCAAATTATTCTACGAAGCTTCTAAAATAATTTGATTAGTCAAAGTGGACAAAGTGGGTTAAGTGGATAAGTGGCTATGTGGACAAAGTGGGTTAAGTGGACAAGTGGCTATGTGGACAAAGTGAGTTAAATGGACAAGTGGTTATGTGGACAAAGTGGGTTAAGTGGACAAAGGTGGCTATGTGGACAAAGTGGATATGTGGACAAAGTGGCTAATTAGATGCTTCTAAAGGAAGCTACTTGGAGAGTATAAATAACAGAGAAAGGGTCTCTTGTTTAGTGCATCTTTCTTGAGTATATTGAAGATATATTCTAGGTGAAATATTCATTGCAGGTACTCATGGACGCATCAAAGTTTTCGTAAGTCTGAGATCTTGAAGACGACATTTTCGAAAGTTCAAAAACCCTATTTTTTGAAGGAGTACACAGGCTGCAGTGAGCTAGAGCGCATACATATGTGGGTTGTAGTCAGGCAGGATGCGTACACACGCGTGCTAAAGGAGATCCGAGTGCGTACAGTTGGAGAGAGTCATGGATACTTGAGTGAGAGTTGGTGCCAGGTTCCTGAAGTCTGAAGCAAATTCCAAATCGACATTCTATGGGATCAGATCTTTCATAGAAGATTTTGGTATGGTTACATAGTTGTCTTAATGGAGACTTTTTCTTATTGTATGGTGAATACTTAAGGCATTCTTTGTATGGCTATTGTGATATGGTTAATGTTTGTTTATTGACTGAGTGAGCAGAACTCTTATGTTTCGGTACTGATATGGTTGCCATAGTATACTTGTTACTTATACATTATTAAGTAACATTCATATTGTATGGTTGAGGAGCATGAGTAAGTTGTTGGGTAGCATAGATGTGTTGTGATTGGTTATGGTACAGATTGGACAGTGGAAGGAAGTAGTGGATGTGATAGAAGTTGTAGAAGATCCAAGTTTTCATGGAGAGATAAAACCCTAGTTCTTCAGGAGGCACACACAGGTTGCAGTACAGATAGGCCGCGTACATACGCGAGTTGCACTATTGGTTGGCCACGTACATACGTGTGCTGCACTACTAATAGGTCGCGTACTTTTTGACATATTGGTATCTTTTTTGGATTGAATCCTCTTCTCAATTGGTGGTGATTTGTGTAAGCTGAGTCTTCCATTGGGAGCTAGTGCTCTTGTGGAGTTGATTCTCTATTCAGGTGTTGCTGATAAAACCCGAAGGATTGTAGTCTGTAATAAAAAGAAAAATTGTGCATACATCTTGTGTTCTTTGTTTCATTTTTGGTGATGGATTATTGATGATCTATGTTGTTGATATATGTTTACATACAACTGGTCATAAATTGACAGTATTAAGTGATGAGTAAATTGTGATTTCTAACTAAGGCCTTTTTTTGAAAGGAAGTTAAAAATATCCCTACATTGATTCACCCCTCCTCTCAGTGCGATCGGTGTGTCTAACACCTATCAACTTGAAATATAAGTGTAGACCAACTATCACTATCAAAATCACTACCACTATCACTTCCATTATCACTGTCACTGCCTATGTCTCATCAACTTGCAACCTATCAATATATCCAACCTGTCACATCAATATGTAATTGATCAATCAATACGCAACCATATCCTCTCACATGGATCATATACCAAGTTCACCTCTCAACTAGATTTCCAACATCACCAACACATGCTTCTACCAAGAATGTACCAAGATCACCAACATATCATCACAATATATGTGTCTCAACCATGTACCAAACCATCAACCTGTACCATACCAAGAATCAACCGTGTACCACAATCTATACCACAACTAGTGCATCAACCATTCACCAACACCTATACCAAACCATGCATCAAACATACACCAATACCTGTACCAAACCATTTATAAACCATGCACCAATAAACATACCAAACCGTGCATTAACCATGCACCAACAACCATGTACATCAACACCATACCATGTACCAATCATATAACATATCATGCCATACATCGTATACCAATAAACCAAGATATGAACGTGCAATGTATCTCACCAAGTAGACCTCAACTAACATGTACCATGCATCCAATGATGTTCCTCAAGACATAAACCAAAGCTCACATGCCTCAAGCATGCTCCTCAATCTCACCAAGATGCAACCTCATAACACAATATACCAAGCCTCAAGTATGCACCATAACATGTAACCAAACCATACACCAACATAGCCAATAATTCTTCTAATAAATGTACCATACCATCACCAAGATGTATCATATCACATAATATCATTACCATGTATTTACCATAACACCATAATCATAACCCTTAAAACTTACCTCTGATATTGTAGTTGACCTATTGTACTGTAAAATGACCTATAACTCTTCCACAGTCCTCAACAACCTGGTACCAACATCCCTTCACAACCTTTCACAAGTCCTTTTACATATACACGACTTGCTCTTCTACAACCCATGGATATCCATGCTTTCCTCCACTACATCCCATGTATATCCATGCCCTGTTGACCTACAACTCGTGGATACCTCAAAAACTAGGGTTTGTTGCAACCCCGAGACTTTCACCTTTGACCCTCCTTTGGTACCTCAGAAATATGTTGTGACAACCTTAGCAAAATATCACTAGTTCACAAGATATATAATCAATGAATAAGCATATGAGTGTACTTGTTAATGACTTCTTCATGTGTTTATATACTTTTTCACAGTAACCTCTCTCTTTAGTTTAGGGATTTCTTGTTGCAACCACTTCACCCTTTGATTAAGACTTGTAACTGACTAGGGGCTTCTTGACCATTCTTTGGAACTTCTAAATTTACAAGGCCATATCTCCCTAACCATGAGGAACCATGTGGGGTACAACATATCACCAGAAAATAAACAACAAGGACTATCCATCTATGAGTGTCTAACTGGAAATTTCACTTTCCTTCATGTCCATATTCCTCAACCAACTTTGGGTCCCATAACCACACCTTCGGGGATACATGTAGACTACATCAAATGTAGCCCAAATAACTCACCATTAATCTCGATCATAAAATTGTCAATCAACTATCCAAAATCTCTGTACCTCTCCAATGGTTTACATCAATCTCTAAGGGTTGACATCAATCTCCAAGATCACTCTCCAAGGATTGACATCAATGACACTCAACTGCCCAACACCATATGGGGTAAGTGCCATATTTTAAAAAGTTTTTTTATCACATATATAGTATTTTTTGTTACCTTCTTATGGATGAATATCATATGTTTTGTATGTACAAAACCATATATCTTCACACACACTCTTTCTTTCATTCACCTTTAATTTTTTTTTTCTACTTTCTTTGCTTGAATCATATTATGTCGCTTTCAATTACTTTCCAGTAGATAGATTGGGTATAGGGAATTGAGAGTGATGTGAGGGGGTGGGAGGGGAAACATTAGATTTAACCTTCACATGGCTGGTCCTATTCAATAGAGAATAAATTATTCTTGAAACCAAGAGAAGCTCATTCAAGTATTCCATTTAAGTCTTTCTAGTGTCTCATACATGCTAATTTTTCTTTTTATTTATTTAATTATTATTCAATCATATAACCTTATATTCTTTGATGATTTATGTAGGTCTTGGAAATGGAAATGCAACTAACAACTATCATACATGTGATGTGTTCCTACAAGCTCCTTCCTCATTGAGCTCATAGACACAAGTAGTTAGTACTCATTTTACTACTTTAGTTAGTGTGTGTGCATAGTTTCCAAAGATTCATGTATATTTCAACTCTATACTAAATTCTAGGCACAAATCACCCTAGTATACAGTTTTTAGGGTTTACAAAAAATTCATTGTCATGTAACTTGTAACTTATAAATTACCAACACCATACATGGGCGTTTCTTTCCAGGGAGTGCATTTTTCATCATGCCCCTTTTTCATGCATTTACAAGGAAAATTTTAGCCTTTACACACACTATAGAGTTTTAGGTTTCAAAATGCACAACTAAAGTATGAATAGATGTAAAATGATAAAATACAAACTACACAATTTTAACCACTCAATTTCGAGGTCATATGAGTCTTAGGCGTGCATCTTATAGTAAAACGTTGTTACCCTCCATTTTACAAAAGATCTTGAATTTTGGTTCAAGGTAGAAGTCCTTAGATATTTTAAAATGCACTCTGAATGAAATATATAAATTTGGAATGTTATTATCTTCACCCAAAATATTAGATCACTAAATTTGGAGCTATATAGAAGCATGGGTGTGCATTTCTATTTGGTCACTTTCCACTATTTTTCTCTCTCAACTTGCAAGGTAGACTTTGCCTCTTGTACACAACAACCACTTTTATGGTTGCAAATGAAAATCTAAATATGTAGAGTACATGTATAAAAGTATTGAATACACCCTCATAAACTTGAATCACTTAAATTGAAGGTGTGTAAATACCTGGGTGTGCATTTTTATGAAGCTTGGTGTGCATTTCTGTACAAAATGCAGAAATTATAGTTTAAAAGAAAAACATGTATTTTTCTCATTCAGGTATTCCATTTTAGTCTTTCTAGAGTCTCATACATGTTTATTTGTTTATTTATTTATTTAGTTATTATTCATTCATATAACCTTATATTTTGTGATGATTTCTGTAGGTCTTGGCAATGGAAATTAAACTAACAACTAGCCTATGTGTAATGCGGTTCTACAAGTTCTTGCCTCATCGAGCTCATGGACATAGGTAGTTAGTTCAAGATATAATCCCTTATTATTTTTAAAATGAACTCCAAATGAAATATATAGATTTTGAATGTAATTAGATTCACCCAAAATCTTAGATCACTAAATTTGGAGCTATATAGAATCATAGGCATGCATTTCCATTAGGTCACTTTCCATTTGCTTCGTCTCTCAACTTACAAGATAGACTTTCTCTCGTTTACACAGAAGCCACTTTTATGTTTGAAAATGAAAATATAAATATGTAGACAGGTGTAAAATTATTGAAGACACCCTTAGACACTTGAATCACTCAAATTGTAGGTGTGTTAAGACCTGGGTGTGCATTTTAGTGAATCTTGGTGTGCATTCCTGCACAAGGGAATAAACTACAATTTAAAAGAAAAACATGTATTTCTTAAGGGCGACTATTCTTTTTTAGATGTGGAGGCTCTGACAAGATTGAATTTGGGATTTATGCAGCAATAAAAACCCTAATCCGAATTGTCTGCATCATCATATATCGAAAACATTTTCATTTACATTTGGCTCAACCTCTTTGACTTCTTAATATAACACTTCTATCTACTCCCTATGTCCAATGTAATTTGATTTTTTTTTTTTACTTTATTAAACGAGAATCATACTTCCAATGCATGATTCTTTGTTGATCACACAAAGATATTCCGACATATAGTTTACAATTGTTCATCCCATTCTCGACAGGACTTGGAGCTCTCATGCATCGCTACATCAGCATAGGATGTCAGCCATAAAGTTGAAATTTTGATGGCATCCACGTCGAATTTCCAATGGTACTTACGTGTGTCTATGTCGTAGTAATGACCATCGTCGTCGGTAAAACGATGACATATTTTCTAATGACATCTTCTTGGAAAATTACATGTGGCATACCAATGCATCGCAATACTGCCACTAGTATGATGATCGTAATGGTGACGATTCTATGCGACGAACATTTGTTTCGTAAAATCTATCCACAATTGCCACATGGTAGTTTATTACATTTTATATCCAATATATTTTACTTCCCTCACAATTACAACAAAAGGGGTTCGACTAATAGTTGGATAGGAGGTTTATCATAATCCAGACGCGAGTCCGTCAGATAGACGTTAGAATGGCATCGTAAAATGAGTCAAATGTACTAGTGTGGTATTGAATCCCTGCATAATGGACTGATAGACAATCTCTCCAATTAAAGGTATTTCATGTACATACACTGGAAACAAGTGTGGTGGACTAGTATCCCCATAGAGCCTCAAGTATGTATGTTTCTCCTCTAGGTACTAGTTTCCTATAAATGTCAGGATATTATTTTCCTACGTGGATAACCTGGGAAATTCTTGTCCAAATATGAGAAAATAAATAATGTCTATGAAGAAATCATAGATTTGGGCATAAAAATTCTTATATCTTATTTCCCAAAGTATGCTTAAATATACATGGAATGGAAACTCAGATACCTGTCAGCTAAGAGATAGACTAGGGAAGGTCTTATGGGCACACAACACATCCAAGTGGAAGGATACCATGTGAAAAGTAGGATGAACACCGAGATATGGTGACTATGATTGAATTATCCTTAGACTAAGTTGTTTGGAGATAATACCTCCCCAATTGAACTTTCTTCCCCACATCACTACATGGTAGGCCAATGACAACCATGCTTCATAGAACTGAGAATAGTATCTTTCCCCATATAGTCTGCACATCAGGATAATGGCATACATATAGGGTTCTCTTAAACCAATGATGGCATACCTCTTGGAGGGTCGATTGATGAATTTATTGTCTTATTTCCACCAACTACTCAGTATCATGTTGGTGTCATACCTTTCATAAATTGCAATCACAAATTCTTTAGTGAGAGATTCACGGGGTTCCGAGAAATTTCAATAGGTGTTGATATATTAGGTAACAAAAGAGCCTATACATTCCCATTTATCATTTACAATACAATAGTTTTGGGATTTTGTGTGGCTAATAACCCACTCCATCAATTCTATGAAAGGAATGACAAATTCTCTTACAACTACAGATTGTAACAGGGATTTTTTAATTTCCAAAAACATTGCATCATCCACTTCCCTAAGTTCCAATTTGTTATGTGGGATTGATTCAGGGTAATATTCATTATTGAACTTTGTAAATAAATCATTCCAATATGGAATTGGCACCTGTGTAGAATCCATGCCTCCTATGCATGGTTCTTTGTATCTCAAAACAATGGCATCGATGTTAAAATTTTATTTAGGGGTACCTTGATGAGCGTTCTGGTGTTCTTGGATGTCGAGGTTTCTTCCACTCATGGAGGTAGTAAAATAGATCCAACTTCAGCATCTTCGGACGTCATCCTAAGCTTCTTGGGAATCCTCTATGTGGGAGCTCTTTTGGAAAGAATCATGTCAGCAAAAAACAACTCAAGGTAAGAAAATGTCACAACAACGTTCTTAAAACTCAATTCCACACAACCCAACCATATATGTCACCAATCGATGTTTAAATTCACTGAAAAGGAGCTTACCTAAAAACAATTGCTTAGTATGTGTTCACTAGCCAACTAATCTTCTCATAACCAAGTTAAAATAGATGTTTCAACCTTCAATGTTTAGAATAAGATAAAATCAGCAGACATCCTCAATCGACAAAAAAACTCAACTAAGTGAACAATGCAACAATTTTGGGGGAGAATGCAACTTAATCGGCCAAATCTTAAGCCATGGGAAGAGATCTTGTAGAGTTATGGTTATTTAATATAGTATATGTACCTCTCGTCGGCCTTTAATGGATGATTTGATGTGTGGAGGTGACTATCAATGATTTTTCAAAATGTTCGTTCAACATACTATGATTTCATCAAGTTCGAGAGGTCGTAAAGTGCCATGCATGACTCAAAACCAATGTTGATCAAGTGATGGATTCCCACAACCGTACAAAGGTGACATCAATTAATCATGTGTGTTGATGATGTGGATGATACACATGGAAAACAAATGGGATGTGTTGATACCATATTGGGGAAATAATCTGCTGATGCATCAAGGAGCCCACCATATCATGGGGAAAGGAGAGTTATAGGAACGATGATTTAATGGCTCAGATTTATCCCATCCTTTTGATCAAACAATGGATATCATTTTATGTGCGGGAAACCATTGGCCATCGGGTATGGGTGAAAGTGATGTCGATGACCGACATGGAAGGTAAGGAAATAAGTTTTGATGGTTCATTGGTAGACGGATAAGGTGATGTGTCAATGGTCCCACTCATATAATGAGTTACAAGATTATTTCTTTGATGGTCCCACCTGGATCATGAGTTACAAGATTATTTCTTTGATGGTCCATGTTTAATCACCCATATGATCGGATAGTTGGATTTGTTTCATGCATAAAGAAACCCATTGGTCATCGAGCATAGGTATGGGTGCATAAATGGAAGGGCCATCCAATGCATTTGATGATCAATGAGTGCATCGACATCAGGGCATGAGCATGAAGGAATATAAACAAATGAACACTGCAAATCCCTTGACAGGTGATGAACATGAATCTCAAGGAGTTTTATGTCCTTCATGTGTCTTGGTACAGATGATGTGGCAATGCTATGTGGCATATGACCTAGACAAAAATTGAATGTGGATGTTGACATGGAAAGTGTACGGATAATGACATTTCATTTGAAGGATGGCACGTGGCATCATATGTGGCACATAGAATAACCCTTGAAGTACCCCTTTCCTTTATATCTAATGGATGGCTTAGATTTATTGATGGTTTGGGTCGGATGGTGGATGAATTTTGAAGTTTCAAAGCTTCATGTATTGGATTTGTTTTCCACCCTCGTCTATCAGGTTTTTCCTCCTACACATGACGTTCACATCGAGCGGTGCATGAGAGCATGATTACACATGTGTTACCATGGTTTGAAGGCTGATGTCAACAGTTCAATTGATTTCTATTACTCACCATCATCGATTCAGGTCATTTAGAACATTTTTACAATTTTTTTCAAACATGTGTTCCCATCATTATGATGCCTTCATCAACCTGATCTAAACAACGCTACATTTTGTAGAATTATACATTTGACCTCTTGTCACTCAGTCGATCAGTCTCAAACATTATTATTGGTCTTTGGGGTTTAATGAAGGCTTGATTTATTGTTCAAGCAATGATAAAAAACAAAAATCAAGGAATCAAATAAATTCAATCAATCACAAGGCACTAAAGAGACTGATAAAATCAAACAAAAGTTGAAAACATATTAAAAGTGGCACCCTAAAATTACAATAAGTTTTAAGGGTGTGTTGAGTGCTCAACAAGGCATTCTTTTATCCCTAGCCTCACACAATATGTGGTGGCATGAATCCATTCATGCACTACATTTACATTTTGGTGAGCCACTCCATTTTGTATTTCACATCAACCTTTCCTTTTCTTGAGTGAAGGCTCTCTCATCCCTTAACTCTTTGATTTCCGTCCCTTGTCCCTTAACCATGGAGTCTTCTTCTTATCCTCCTTCTAGATAATTTTTCTATAGATCCATTCATCTTAAAGTTAGTTCTATCTTAAAACATCTCTAATTTATCTAATCTCATTTAGATTACTATTCATAGTATCCAAGTAGCCACCTAATTACTCATTCAAAAATTCCAACCCTGCCTTACAACATTGGAGGATGTACCCCATACTATGTAAACAAAGTTAACTTGCATGGAGGATACTTACCACTTCCTCCCAACATGGTGTCCTTGATGTTCCTAACTAATATTATCATACAAATTCCCCCCCTCCTATCCAAGTAAATATGTAACTACCTACCTCATGCGAGAGTTGTGACAAACTTATGCCCTACATGTGACACCTTGGAGAAAGAATCCTTTGATAATTTTCATAGCCTAAAGTATTTCTTAGGAAACCTATGCCTCCTCAATTGATTTACCAATATGAACCTCCAAAATTACCTCGAAGTCCCCCTCTTCTAGAGCCTTACATACCTCCACCCATGTAGTGTGTGGAACATGAGGCACCCTCTTCTAATACAAGTACTCATACAACCAATCACAAAGACTCATGTATTGACACTTACATAGTTCATAAAAGAGGTGAAAGTATAATAAGTGAAATAAACACAACACATATGAATGACATGTCCATCAATGGATCAGGGACACTTCTTTTACCGAGAAAGTCTCATGATCTCCATCGATCCAAGTTTCTACCTATCAATGACACACTACCCATAAACAAGGTGTCACATATCAACTTGACACTTCTTCAAGGAAATATCCTCCTCAATCTATTAACACCACACCTTCCTCTCAACTTGAGGTTACATTGGAAGTATTCGAGGTACTCCTCTCATGGGGTGGTGAGCCTCCTAATTCCCATAGGAATCCATCTTAACTTATTGGATCCCTCACCATGAATCTACAAGACTTAGAGATAAAACCTTCTCTATAACACTTGAAACATGATGGTAAATCGACCTCCATGGTTGACTTGTTTCCATCTTTCCCATCCCCATCCCACCTTTATTTAGAATGTGTGCCTCTTGTAATTTATTATAGAACATTTGATCCTTCCCCTCCTTCCCCTTTATGCCAATCCTAGTCTACTTGAGGCATTCCCTCCTCTTCCTAGCCTTCCCTTTTTCTTCATTCCCTTTCTTAGATTTCCATTTATTTCCTAATTTCCTAATGTGACCTTTTTTAACCTTATAAAGGGTCCCACATTGTAACATGGGTTATCAAGTTGTAAAAAGACTTGTCGTAGATAGAAACTTTGTGGGGATAGATTATACTTAACATCATCATCTCTTCCCACCTCCTACCTCAATAACACTTATTATTCCTTAGTTTTCCTCTCACATTATCCTTCTATAGGTTTCCTATGCTCTTTTTCATTATTCTATGCTTTCATTTTTTCTTCATACACTTTGAGAAATCCTCATTCCCATCACTTACTCCTCTCTTTTTGTTTCTTTAGTTGTATTATCTACATCTTGGTATTTTCTAGGTGATTGTCTTGGGTGTGGCCCAACTCAAGATGGTATTTCCATAGTTATGATGAACTATCTCTCCCT
>JZKD02S1079445.1:56647-75634 GCA_000966675.3 Picea glauca | reverse complement strand
TTGGGTCATGTTCCATAACCTATAGCTATGGATCCTCCTATATGGTGACAATGTCTCCTCTTCTCCTCCTTTACTTCTGTTTGGAATTGGTCTCCTTTATGTTTGCATTAACCCCATGTTGATGGATGTCACCTCTTGTTCTTTCATCAACTCCCTATTGATGTGTCACCTCCCTTGATCACACTAACTATAAGTTATCATATGTTTATTTGTGATCAAAATATCATTATATTAGTGTATTACATATTTGTTCTTGTGATATTTGGATTTTCATATATCACATGAGACTCACACCATGTCTATGACTAATTGTATAGCACCTCCATGACCTTGTTAATCCTATATCAATGGATGTTTCCTCCTATTCCTTCAATAACTCTAGGTCATCGTATGTCACCTCCATGCTCATGATAATTTAGAGTTAGTGTATAATTCGTTCCTTTCTTAGGTTAGTTATTAATCAACATATGCCACCTCATGCCTTTACCAACACCATGCAAACATTTCTTCCTTCCTTATCTTTCTTTGGTCAAGATTTCCTTAACATCATCTCCTCTCACCTTTCCTTTTGTATTTATCATTTTCCCTTTCCTTGAGAGTCAGTGTTGCTATTCCTATCCCACTCACTGAAAATTGATAAATTTTGTGATGTAAGCGCTCAGTTCATTACAACAAGCGCTTATGCCATTGAACCTCATTTATAGGTAAGTAATGTTATCATTCCCTTACCTCTATTTATTTTCTATTGCATTTATTCCCTACTTACTATATGTTATATAAGTTATTATCTCACTAACATTTAATTAGAACTTTCATATCTATAAATTTTATTTACTTTACCTATCATATCATTTATCTAATATTTAGATTTACTACACAATATCTCTAGTCTCTTCACTTGTATTTCATAGTTTAATTGTTTTCATTCTCACATAGTGGTTAAGATTGTTTGTGCCCCTATCCTGATGTTATTACTTGACATGAATTTCTTTCATGTTAATATTTATTTCTTTTTTATCTGCAACATTCCTAACATCATAATAATTCACGGGACACTCTTGTGGCTCTACCTTGTACACATGCTCGAGGCATGTAGGCCTTTACATATTGTGTGGTATATAAAGGCCTAACCAATGGAGGATTTCATTTGGACATTGGAGCATTGGATCAAATTAATGTGATCCTTAGACTACTCCCATGCACTCTCTTTCTTCTCTCTTTTCTTACAATTTTTTATTATTCCCATATTTGTAATGACCATTGTTTTTCCTAGACTAGTAAATGTTTACTCAAATATGTTGTTTTTCCTAGACTAGTAAATGTGCGCTTAGACATGTGTTTTCTTGGATAATCTATGAATTTTTATACTTTTATGATATATGATCTATGATGGTTTGGGTAACTATATGTAATATGTAATTTTTATTTTATTATGATTGTTAATGACTTGTCTTGATTGTTGGGCACTTTCTGTCCATGCTTACGTGCATTCCATCCTTCTTAACGTTTGGAGTTTTAGACCTAGGGTTTATCTAGAATTTTCAAACAAAAACCCAAAAGCATTGACATATCAATCCTAGGCCAAGGCTAAGGAAGGTATTTCCCGAGATATAGAGATAATCATAGAGACTATAGGGTCTTGTGACAGGGATGAAGGATTAAACACATGAAAACTCATTGCAATTGGAATCCATGTAACTCATGTCTAGTAAACTATTAGGACTATAAATTAAAACAATGCACACACATGTTCAACTCATACATAATAGACACATAATGAATCAGTATTTTCATATCTTTATTACTAGAAGCATTCCATCATGTGAGATATATATTGTGTGACATAGACACATATGATAGCCATAGAAATTCATTTCTTTACTATATAAAACCTTATAATTGAAACATGTTGCGCAAAGCACCTTTGCTCAAAACTCAAACATAGAATAGACATAGGACTATATTCAAAGAATTGCAGAAATACAACAGGCTTAGAGTGAGATTTATACTAATATATAAGACAACTCAAAAACTCTAACTTCTCTCTTTCTGCTCTGCTCTACTCATTTTTCGGATACAATTGCCTCGCATGCTTCTGGTGCCTGCTAGTACTCCACGTAGACTTTCTGCATCAATGCCAATATCAAATGTCAGGCCAGCTCATTCTCTAGCCATCCCACATATTTATATGTTGTTGGAAGTAATCATTAGGGAATATTTCCTGATGATTCCATTCTTGATTCTGGTGGGAATCTTCTTGATTTCTTGTGCAATTGACAAAAATCAGACCAGTGCATACTTGGTGATCTTTAAGAGTGGCAAGTTATTGACACAACTCAGTCTGGTGCACTCTCTAGGAAATTCCTCGTGCATTTCCTTAGGTCCATGAAAAAATATGGAATGAACGCACACAAATTTGTTTGTGCATGCATACCAAACTGAACCTAAAAATTTGGGTGCCAATAGGACTCCACCACTATTATCTTGCTTGTCCTCGACCCAACTACTGAAGTTTTGGAGGTGGATAGTTGGAGTAAGAGAAAAATATCATTCAAAAAAATATTTTTTGTTGAAATCCAGACCTAAGTAAGAGAAAATCATAAATGCGGGTTTTATATGAAACTCGACGCAGTTTTGTGAATGACTGATGCAAGATGCATGGTGAAAGATGGATTTGGAGTGAAATCATCCAGATGCTCCTTATGGAACCTTCATCGGTGTCTATGGAGGGGAATAAGGTATTTTATTAAGTCCCACCACCAAAAACCGAGAACTGAATAAATTTAAGGCACCACCCAAAGACATTATCCTTCTCTACATGTCTTTTGATTCTAGGAAGGCTAGGCCAAGCTAGTATCACTGGTCATTCTACTAGAGGATGGATGTGGATCTATGGCATGAGGTGAGAGAAGGGGGGTAGATAATGGGTGTTTAAATAGATGAAGGCCCCAGAGGTGCGAGTGGAGGAGGTGGATCTATGATGAAAGAGGAGGTCCTACTACATCAGCAAAGGGGATGAAGCATGGTATGGGTTGGACATAGGGGCTCTCCCTATCAACAAAGGGGATGAGGCATGGCGATACTTAGCAATGGGAGAGTTGGTAAGTAAGTGGAGTAGAGTTTCTTCCTAACATTTTTTGATACAACATTAATATGCAGAATAACTAGAGTGTGGGAATGGGAGGAGATTGGTAAGGAGGGAAGGAACATGTCTGGAATGTCCAAGAAATTGGGCCATGAAAGCAATGAATGAGGGAATGTAGAAATAGGGGTGACGGGAAACAAATATTGAGAACGAGACATGGAGAATTTATCCAAGGAATTCATGGGAGATAAGTTATTTATATCATGGAGATAGGGGAGGCAAGGGGATTAGGAAGACGAGGCTATCAAAGGTGACGTAGTAATGACGACTTAGAATATGGTGGTGAAATGGTTCATCCAGAGAGATCCCAATGTCAATTTTTCTTCCTAAGGATATGTCTAGCTGAATGAATTATCATAATAGATTTAGTACCCATATGTTGTGGAGTTTGTTACAAGTATATTTCCTTTCCCTTTCGATGAGTGTATCCACCAGGAAATTTGTCTGACACTCATGTGAATTGGTCATCAGAGACTAGACATGGTACTTGTGTTATAGGGTCGATCATGCTTACGTATTCTAGGAACGCGGGAAGGTTGTCCCATGTTCATTTTCACATGTTGGACCGAAGTTGGTTGACGGTTAGGGAGTAGGCTCGGAATGTGGAACTTCTTGCTAAGTGGTGAAAGTGATGGTTGCATTGAATGAGGAATCAGGTCAATCTTCCTTTTTTCAATGGATTGGACAATGTGTTATTATCAATTAGGCTTGGGAATTCCTAGAATATTGGTCAATATAATCCACTGACCAATACCAAAATATATTTTTGCCGATAGTTCATACTTAGTAATAATACAGTGGGTTTAGCTTCACATATGTGAGCCTAATTTGTTGGGTGTGTCGTGCATGTTTTCTATTCACGCTGACTTGATTTGACCTTTTTTATTATTTTATTGTAGTGGACCCTATTGGGTCAAATCATGGCCCCAAGCTTATTCCTTCAAGTAACTTCGGCCCTAGGGGCTAAACATCAGACTCGTCTGGTTCTTGCAGTATCCATTAATGTAGGAGCTCATAAATGCTTGCAGTCATCTCATTTTCTTGTTCCATGGGAATGAGGGTACATGGTGGGATTTTGCTGAATGATTTTGCAATGTTGATGTCTGGGAAAGTTGTTTCTAGAGTAGGTGTAGGTGGACTCCATGTTAGTTAAAAAAAAAAAATCAGGATGGGTGGTGGGCGTGCATGTTTGAGCCTCAAATATTTACGACGTACCCCATGTCGTTTCTTGGATAATCATCCTCTTGCACAAAGGTAGGTAATGTGAGGGAAATTTTCCCACAATCTGAATATTTCATGCATATATTCTTCTACGGTTACCCATTATCGATAAGGTTGGTCATGCACATCCCACCAACATGAAGGAATACCTATCAGTACTGATTCAAGTGTGTGAGGCCTCTGAAACTCGAGAATGCACTGCATCCATGAAATCAATGTGTCCACCAGCTTTGACCCATCATATTGATAATATCCAAAGTCTTATGATCACTCTTCTATAGAGATATGCACTCAACTCCTTGTTGAGACTTTGTATATATTATTCTTCCACCTCTCCATGGAATCCTCAAAATTTGTTTCATAAGACTTGACACTCCTCTAGCTTAGTTCACCATTTGTAGTGGGGTTGATGTAGTCCACCCTGCACCTTGTGATTTTGTAAATGTTTTCAATGAACAAGATCCATGCATCCTAATCCATGGGCTCATTGTATTGGTCACCCTCATATGGATCTAGTGGCACGACCATGTGCAAGGTGTCAGTTTCAAAGGACATCTGCCTCTTTTTCAAATTTAACATTGAATTATTGTCAAAGGCCTAGTCAATCTCCAATAGTGCAAGATATGTATCAAATTCATCCATGATCTTGATGACTTTGAAGTCATCCTTTGTCTTCACTCCTTCTATGTTCTTTTCTACTTTCTCCAGTCGGCCTATGGGGTAGATATTATATTGATTGTCGAGTCGAAGTTGAATGGGAGACTAGACCAAATTAGGCTTACCCATCACTTCCCAATATTTCTTGGGCACAATGTTCACGTCGAATCCCAAATCCAACATGACTCCATCCATGTTGTACCCACCAAGATTTGTTTTCATCTTGAATTCCTGACTAGTGTAATTTTTCATGTTGACCTAACATACATCCATTTTTGGTAGCGAAGAAAATATGGTTGTCTCCTCTCCTTGTTCTTTCATACAAGTAGCTAACATTTGGGTCAACTTGCTTGCCACTTCTAGATCCTTAAGAAATCACAAACAATAATGTAGTAAGATATATACTTGATCTTCAGTTTCTTCCATGCAACCTAAGTTGCACAAGTTTTATGTGCGCGCTCTGCATCACAACTCCTCCTGGAACTATTCTTCGTATGATTTTTGCTCAGTGTATCACATCGTAGTCTATTTAGATGCTTCCTCTATCGATATCTGGGTCACACGCTAGATTTCATTGCACATGTGAGCCTCCTCCAAATATCTTTGTGTCACACACCGCAACTCCTCAAGCGCACGAGCTTCGTCTAGCGACCTTTGCATTTTCTGTTGCACCTATTCATGGATATGAGCTTCCTCTAACAACCTTTGCATCACCCTCTACATTTCCTCCTAGATATGTGCCTCTTCAAGAGATCTTTGAGTTGTTTGTTCCAGCTCTTTGTGCGCTCTTTCCTCTTTGAGTGCTCTCTGCACATTGAGCAAAAACTTATTTTATTGAGAAACATAAACTTAGGAGGGGGTTGAGGAGACTTCCTGATCTTTTTTTTTGGTTTTTAACATGAGCCTTCACCATGCTCAAAGTATGCCCCTATCTTTACCCCTCCATGGGTTACTACCCAGACATCGGCCTCATCGTTCTTGTTTTTTTTTTTTGTGGCTCAACATGCACCATGTTATATGTTGTGTTCTTGTCCTCCCACTTCTTCAATAATTTGGGAAAATACTTAGTTACATGTTTAGGGCTATAAAAATAGGAACAAAGAATGTGTGATTTGGTGCAAAATCATGAGACATGACTAATATCACTGCAATTAAAACATGTGGGGGGTATACCTCCTCCTATTCCATATCCATGGTCATGACAACACCCATATCCTCCTTGGGGTTCTCTGTGATATCCACCTCTTTATGCATCACCATTCTCACCACCTTTTTTCTCCTCATGTACCTGGAATGCATCATGAGTGTTATCTTGCATTAACTAGAGGGAGAGACAACTATTGACATCATGGCTGACATAATTACAAAACTCGCAGAATGGAGTGTGATTCGGTGTTTGATATTTCTTCAATGTGGGACAATGGGGTGGCACATGGCCCCACTTCATGCATATTTCACACCATTCAAACTATCCAGATGGAAATGGATTTGGTGTGCCTATCGCCACATAATTTGGAAGTACAGGGAACTCGTCTCAATGATGCTCCTTGGAACAACATGTAGTATGCCATATGTGCTCACGCAAAAATTTATTCTTGGTCATATATTGCATCTATGTCGTTAGGTTGGACAATTTTAAATTAACCTCTGCCAACTCGACTAATGTCTTTACACCTTTAGGTGTATTTTCTAAGTGCATCACGATCTCGAATGCCTTTCCTGGAATCGTTAGCTTTTTCTAGGTGGGTGGGACTCAGATATGGGGGAGTAACCCCACAATGAGCCATTATTTTTGTTGCACATCATGTATTAGGAATGTTAGCCTATCCAACAATATTTTAAACCATTGTTCAGAGTCCTAGACGATTTCTCCTTCCTTCTATTTGATCTCCTTGATTTCAGTAATGTATTGTAATTCTGTCTTAGGCTTCTGAAACTCCCTAAGTATATATTTCTTAATCTCTACCAGGGACCTTTCTTGTCCCGCTAGCGTAGCAGCCTTGTATTTCATGTACCATGCCAGGGCTCTATCCCTTAACGTAGTCTCTAGTTGCACAATATTATCCATGTCATTTGTAGCTCTCTTTACAGACCAAATTTCTTCACAGGTGAACGAGTGTTTCTCTACATCATCCTTACATATTCTGTGGAACATAGGAAACCTTAGTGTATTTTCTTGATTCTCCATCTTCGAACTACAACTAGTTCCTCTTCTCTGACTACTATTGGTTAGACCTTTCCACACCACTATCGCTTGGGGTAAAGTATTTCTGACTTCATCTTCTTCTTCATTTGTCTCATCACTTCTTTCTTCTTCTCTTTCTTCGACTCCAATATCTTCACTATCTATTTTTGTTTCCTTGATTAAAAATTTTCAAGGAGGGTGGTACAAAGGGGGTAAGTCCATATTCTTCTGAAATTTCTTGTGAGGTGACCCAAAGAGATGTCTATTTGAAAACATGCAATACCATCCATTACTATCAATTCATCTACCCCATTGTTAGGGGAGCCTCCATCTTCCTCTTTTTCTGGAACACCAACATTTTGTGCCCTTCCTTCCTATCCTAGCTACGCACCACATAGGTGCACTCTATCTTTCGGGTCAACCTGTGCACTAAAAAATCATGCATTGTCTCCTAGACTTATATGCACACTGCCACTCTACATGAAATTTCCTTATCAAAACAACACACTTCCACTTCATGCACCATCCTCTCTTTTTATCAGTGCTCCACTTCTCTATGATTCATATTCTTCTAAGGTTACAACACTCTGTAACATCCAATGGGTTTGAACTTCATCACCTAGGTTTGTACTAGCATCACTATTGGTATTCCTACTAAACACCATCTCCTCTATTTCATGCCTCTTTGTGGGCCTATCCTCATATGTTCTCCACTCTCTCCCTTGTCTGTGCTAGAGGGGTGGGAGGGAGGAAGTCTTGTTGGAAAGAGAAATCATCAGCCTGATCATGTTGCCTAAAGGTGTAGCCACAAGATCGATAAATCCATCTCTAAAGAGGGTTATTGTATGTATATAATGTATCATATTCATCTCCATCAGTATGATAATTTATTCCTGAAGACAAATAAGATATGAAAGATATGAAGAAGACCTCATGATTTCCCTGATAAGAAGGAATGAGGTAAGCGACAGGATCAGGTCTAGAGAAAGAAAAATGTGGCCTCTTCATCTGCGAACCCCTGTAGAAATCCTCGATATTAAAATACTTCCTCTTTGTAGAGTGAGCCTATGATTTCTTAGAGATGGCCATGTCCTGGTATTCTTCCAAAATTGAGGATGAAGGTGGTTGAGAGTCATCATCCCCAAAAATATATGCATCACAAGTCCCAAGGGAGGACTGGAAATCATCCTAAAAATGTTGCGACCGGTCATCCTCGAATAAATATGTAATCATGTCATTGTCAGGATCCCAAAAATCTGAATCATACACCCATGAAAATTATTCCTCTGAAGATGACAACTAAAACTATTTTTCTTGAGGGTTACCCTCAATGTCGTAAATGGGGTCTCTACAAAAAATGAAACAACCAAAATCCCACTTGCATCTTCCAATCTGTATGAAAGTGTCTATATTTTTATCAACCATGTCCAAAGGTTCTTTCATAATACCATCATCATGAATGACCATCTCTTTGTCTTTTTGTGCAGGAAGAGAAAAGGATAGGGTGGCTTCAAAAAGATCCTCAAATTCATCGCTGAGGCTAGTTTTTTCTTCAAATTCATGAACAGGGGGAGAGAATGGTTGGACAACCTCAACTTCATCGGGCATGAGTAAATATAATGATGCCTCAACATGTTGCATTTTATCATGATTCTTTTTTCTCTTCATGGGCATGCTCTTCCATCACCTCTCCATCACAATGGGATTGATCCTTAATACAAAGTTCTTTGTTTTCTTCCTCTAAAAAATATCTGTCATGTCCAAGGTATCCTCTAATGATTGTTCACTTCCAAATTCATGGAATGAAGTGTCATCAAGATCTTAAAAAGGATTACAACTCATCATGTTCTCTTATTGATGTGCAGGAGGAACTAAGGCATGTCTTTCTTCATCAAATGGGAGGGTAGATACAAGAACTTTGTCTTTATCGAATGTATCACCTAGATATTTAGCATGAGAATCTTCATCTATTTTCTTGTCATCCACGGGGAAACCTTCTCTACAAAGAGTGTTTTTGATCTCTTGGAAAGTATCTTGTAGATTTTGAGTAGTTCATCGGTAATGCCTGAGAAATTATTCAATGAGCTTCTTGGAAGATGGGATGTTTTTTGGGTCACATGAGTGAAAAACCCACTTTCTTAGACTTTCTTCCATATAATATACAAAAAAATTCATCAGCACATCTTTATGTAGCACATTTAATCTTGAAGAATACTTCATATATTCCACAACATGAGTGACTGCTAGAGATGAATCACCATCAAATTTAGGGCAACTTGCCATCCACTCCGACAAAAAATGATTCGGATATCGAGGGACACTCTGAACATCAAAATAAGGATACATGATATGGAAATCCCATGGTAAATCTCGTGAGGCCATGGTTCCATCACTTAGGTTAATCCCTCAATGGATTCACCAGATGAGACTAATTCTCATCAAAGGATGGAAAGGGGGGAAAAGGAAAGGTGGGTTCATGTAAAGTGGAGTCTCAAGATGAGCTTCAAGAAGATCTCATTAAGGGTGGAAAAGGGAAAATTATTCAATGGAGTCTCTAGGAAAGGTAAGGGTAAAGGATTAGGGGTCAAAGCTTGCCACAGTGTTGCTAGGGTTCAAAAGAGGATTCAAAATCCTCCCTGGAAACAGTGCCAAAATGTTATCGAAATTTTTTTAGGTTGAGAAAATCCTGACCCAACCAACAAAATGGAGACAACTAAGAGAGAACCTACCCACTATCACCTTAGTTAGGTGTTCCCGTCACTTTAGAGGTGAAGCAATTACCTCAAGGGGGGAATCCTGGTGACCCTAGGGGGGAATGAGATGGAAAGTGTTATGTATGAATGAGTTACCCTATAGGTCAAGTTTCTATGTGTGGAGAAGGGATTTAGTAAGGTATTGATGGTAGCCAAGGGTTTCCAAGAAGTATTAGACCTTGCAAATGTTGATTGTATATGCCCGAGACACAAAGAAAATAACGATACAAGCCCAAGTATATGATGGAAAAGAAAGTTAATATTTTTTTCCATAATTGCAGATTTTAGTAATAGTATATATCAGCAATGATATGGCACAATTATCTGCTAAAACAAGTGCTAGAAATCAAGTAAATGATGCAAGAGATAGACTAGTAAAATAGTAGTGAAACTCAAAATTAGAGAAACATACTAGCACAAAAAGAAGGTTGTATTAATCAATTTTTGCAGAGATAATAATTCATCCTTATGGATGTGTTGGTTCTTCTGTGTCTCTAATTTACTCCTTAGGATACTTTATGGGTTATTATGATCCTACCTTACTATCATAGATTGACCCAGTTCAGATTTAATAAGCTCCCAACAAAAGCCCTATAAAACTATCGACCCCTATGGAAGACTAGAAGGAAACACAACACTTAGAGTATATTGCACAGTCTCACCCAAGATAGATCTATGGGTGGCTGCAATAATCAGGTGTTTTGAAACTGGGAATGAGTGGAGATCTGCAGTTGTATCTTGCAATCTTTACTTATTCAGTCTAACATCTTATTATAGTAGTCATTCAGTTCATGCATGTGAAATGCCAGATCTAACTAGTTATTTCATTCATCTAACATTCACCATTTAACAACAATAAAGACGCATACATTCATTCACATAACATAGGTGTTACCGTGGTTCACCCCCTCCTGGGCTACGTCCAAAAATATCTGGCTCTCAAGCTCTTTATTATAGTTTAGTAATAGGTCACGCTGCGTGTGTTACAATCTTAGATCTTACACTCTCCAACCGGCTCATCGATCCTTGTGAGGTTGACTAGATTCCACCAGGATCCTCAACCTGTGATCTAACCCTTGGGATCGAGTCACTCATAGCTTCCCTATATCACCAACTTACTAACTCGTACAGTTCTTACAACTCTCTCTTCTTCGGTCAATGCTCTTCTCTTCCTCTAAGTACTATATATTTATATTCTTGGCTCATCAACCATTACAATACATTACAAAAACCCTAACCCTAGCATCGTTAGGTATTTCTTGCATGTGTGCCTTGCCTACTTCCCTTACATGTGTTTCTTTTCCTTCCACTTGTCCTTTTCTCCTTTCATTCTTCTCTTCCCAAAAATAACCTTTTCTCTTGACTAGGCCTGCATCCAACAGGCCCCCAACACTGACATATGGCTTTTCCCGAGCCACCTAAACTTTATGTGTTTCTTCAACAACTCTTGTGAGAGTCTGGAACTTCTCTATGAGTTCCTTTTCTTGTGTTTGAGCCTGTGTGGTATTTTATTTATGTGGATCCAATACTTGCGTTGTAATCTCCTCGTTGATCATCTCTATGCATTCTGCTTGAGTTTGTGTCATGTTCTTATTTGCCTCTTCTTTCTGCACAATGACCTCCGTTGCTAGCTCTTGGAGAGGTTCCATTTGAGATTGTCAATCCTTCTTCTATATCTACATGACTATGATTTCTGCTTGCATCTTCTTCATATCTTGTGCTCCTTTGAGGCACTCAGTGATCTCCATTGTATTCTTCCTTTGCTTGAGGTCCTGGATAGTTGCGCTTATCTTTTCCTCTTCCTTGTCCCACTGCTAGACCTGTTGATCCTCCTTTATCTTTGTTCATAGTTATTTTGGTCTATTGAACAAGTCGATAGTTGTGCTGACTTGTCGTTCCATTTCCTCCATTTTCCATGTTGCTTCCTGCCTCCTCTGCTTTTTCACCTACGAGGGAGTGGTAGGGATGAGTTGTTCCTAGAGGTTCTCGATATCCTACCTATATTGATCAATTGTTTGCACGATCTGATCAATTTTCTGCATCATCATGGGCTCTGTTGTTTTCGTGCTTTTTGGAATTATGTCATAGGATACAACCAATCCCTGCTCGAGCCTATCCACGTGATCTTTCTTATCTTTGGTCTCTAGATTGACCTTCTCAAGCACCAATTCCAACTCTTCGTTGATGTCCTTCATCTGTTGTAGTTCTTCTACGTCTATGCGTACGCACAACTATACCTCCTGCATGACGCTGACTTTCAGTTTATACAACACCTTGTTTGGTATCTGCCCCATTACCAACTGTATTTATGCCATATATTTCAATGGTGTATGGCCTACAATTTCATCCATGCACAACATGTTGGGTGTAACGTGAAAAGTTGAGCTCGTCTGTGCTATCATCTGGATCATATCCTACTCACTCGAGCCAGCCTTGGCTCATGCTTGTGATGTTACAGGGACTGACTCTATTCCTCTACCTACCCTTTGTGTTTCTCTGATATTCTCTAGGAGTTTCTTCGTGTCGACCAACTCCTCCTGGATCATGTCCCTTTGGTGTTGGGCTTCCTTAAAATCCTTTGTTGTTCGGTCCTGGACCATTTGAGCCATGAGGTCCGTGTCGTTCTCAGTGATTGTATATTTTGGTGGATTTTTTTTCACCTTAGCTTTCTTGCGCACACCCCCAGTGTGTATTATTGGCCTCTTGGTCTAGCTTTTCTCCTATTGGGTAGCACTTGATGTGGTCCCATGTGTTTTCCAAGTCTCCTTTTCTTGCTCCTGTGACACCTGGGTGTTGTTGTTCTTCCCTGCCTAGGTAGCTTTCTTTGGCGCACCCCCTTTCTTCTATTGTGTCAGATTCTAACCTAGCTTTGGATTCTTGGGAACTATTTTGTCTCATGCAGGTGTCTGTTTTTTCCCTGCATCAGCCTCCTTATTCGTGGACATCTCTTGATTCAAGACTAGAACTCTCCAGTTGTCTTGCCAATCCTTGATGGCCATTTCTACGTCCTCTTCCTTGACGCAGTAGTGCAAGTATATCCATTCCTTCTCGGGACCATTTTTTGCTTGGATCCATATTGCATGCCTTGTCTCTTTAAAGTTGGCTATGCCTTGATATTGCGCAACCACTTCTGGCGTAACCCGCCAAGTGTTGGAAATGATTTTTTGCAAGTCATTGTAATAACTTGCGAACGTGCCTCCATTTTCACTTTTGTTTTTGGGGTCTGAAGTGAACCCCAATGATAGGTACCGCACTGTGTGGAAATGAGTGGATCTCTCACAAAAGTGTGTATATTTAGGCTCCCTCCATCTGACCAAGGAGATCAGGATGAGTAGCCAAGAGTAGTGGAACTCTATCCCCAAGTCCTGTACGTCCTTGTAGTCTTCAAGGAATAGATTCAAAAATTACGGGTCCTAGATAAGTATAGTGCCCTCCCCACACTATGTTTCATATGCGACGACCCTAACAGGGACTTCCTCCTTGTTACACTTCCTGAGCAACTTCCACGCCATGAGTTTTGTGTCCAAACTGGTTGTTGCATCACTAATGAACTTAATGATGATTCTGCGCGACCCTCTTTCTGTGCCATATGTCTTCTTCATTTCCTCGACCAGTTCCTTATCCTTTGTTTTTTCATCGAGGAACTATAGGAGTTTCTCCCCCCGAGATGGCAGCCCTGTAATATACATAATGAGATCTACAACTATCAAGATCGAATATTCCACCCATCGGTATCCTTCGTGGGTAACTTCCATCAACTGCTTGACGCAGTTGTTTACATCAAAACCCATTCCAAAGTGCGAGATCTCCAATAGGCTTAGAATCTCAATGTTGTCCAATCCATCTACCCACTGCTTTAGTTGGAAAATTGGTTCGTCGAAGGGTCTTATCCTGAAGGTTTCCAGGTAAACTTGTTTTGAAAACTCTGGAAACATTTCCATTTTGGTCATATCGTGATTCAAGTACCGTAGTTTTTCCATGTAGCCTAACAAGTTAGTCGTGACACAGACCCCTTCCATAATGCACGGTAAGACTATGGTTGTTGCATCCTTCCTGCGTGGTGGTATTGCTATTGGTTGTTTTCCCTTTTGCTATGGTGGATGAATCTAGGTTCCAACCTCCATTGTTCTTCCCTCTGTATACGCCTATGTCTGGAAAGTGACATCTTCTACTTTGACCTCCTATGGTTGCTCTGATGCTATTTTGTGTGACCCTTCTGGCATGACCACTTCTGTTTGGTTTGGGATCGTCCCATTAACCCTCAAGGCTTCTTCATGGTTTTCAGGGCACGAAGGATTGCATGAGTCCCTGGCCTGTTGTCCTTGCCCCACTTCCGGCATATCGATATCCATCCCCACTATTGTTGTTTGTTTGGTTTCCTCCACCACTGGTGTGGGGCTCCTTGGTTCCATATTAGGCGACATGATTTCATCCAAGTTGACGAATTTCGTAGGTAGGGAAGATTTGTGTTCGGCTCCCTATGGTTGTTGAGGTGCTCTAAGGTTGCTTCAAGGTCTTATGTAGGCCTATATCGATGCTCCTAGATTGGGTGGTGCCATGGTGGTAAAAATGGTCTCTACCGAACTTAGTTTTCTCTGTAAATCCTGCAAACTAGCTCTCTGATCCGTATACTATGTTTCTTTGTGCTTTTCTCAATTTCACAGTAACCCTTCTGATCCCTGCGTGCTTTCCTTATATAGGAATTGTGTGAAACTTCTTGGAGACGTTACCCAAGTTTCATTTTGAATGAACTGGTGCTTCCTGCGTACCTGCCATTGAATTCCCTTGACGTTGCCAGTTGGCACGATTAATGTGATGTCCTGTCAATCTTTCTTGACACGTTTTCGATTGCATGTGAACATTCTCTTTTCGGTGCGCTACGTCTTCTTTCACTGGTTGCTACCTTTTTATGTCTGGCGCAGTAACCCCTATGTTGTTGTGTGCAATCCCTTTGTTTTTTAAGTGTTAGGAGGTCGATTGTCCCTATACATCTTCAGCCGACTCCCATTGATCATCCCTTTGAGTTTTGTCCCTCCCAATTCCTTCAACTATACAACTCCCATGTCTATGGCAGTTTTTACTTCATATCGACCCAACCAATGCATTCTGAGTTTTCCTGGGTGTTGAAGATATTTACTGACGTACACCAAGACTAAGTCTCTCTCCTTGAAAATTTTCCTCTTGATATGTCTATCATGCCAAGCTTTGTCCCTTTATTTCTATACCTCTTGGTGAAACCCAGCTAGAATCCTATCTTCCTCCATGATCATCATCTGATTTAGCATTTCCTGTATTGCGCCTCACTCTGTCATGTTGGTAATTGTTGCTACACGTAGACTATGTACCAAAAGTTCTAATGGCACCACTGCTTCTTGTCCACACACCAGTTGGAATGGTGTCTGACCTATCAATTTTTTGCATGTGGTCATGTATTCCCACAGTACTGATAGTATCTTCAAGTCCCAATCATCCCTATTGACGTTGCAGATCTTCGTCAGTTCATTCTCGAGGATCTTATTAAAGGATTCTACTGTTCCATTTTCTTGAGGATGATATGTTGTACCCTTTTGATGATAAACTTCAAACTCCTCCTTCATTGCCTTAATATTTTTGTTAATTAAGTGAGTTGCTTGGTCACTCATCAAAATCCTTGGGAATCCAAATCTATTGGGTATGTGTTATATTCTTTTCATGTGTGTGTGTGGGTGCGTCAGATTGGACAACTGCATTTGACGATCCCAACTTCCTTCGCCACTTGTGTCATGTGTGTCGGGTACCTTCCTAGGGGGGTCGCAGGGGGGGGCCAGGTTTGAACCCCCCTGGTTATGCGCAACATTCGGGGCAACGGCCCAATTTTTTTTTTTTAGGTCGTTTTTGTTATTTTAGTGGCTTTTTCTATTTTTAGCGGTTTTCTAAATTAATCCTGGATTAAGGGATTATGGTTTTGGTAGCTACGAAATACCTATAACATTGTATGTATCGTATGGTGAATGGTGAAATTAATACAATGAAGAGTTGAAAGGTGTGGCACCAAGGAAGGCTAGTTTTCTCCCAGTTAAGGGTTTCCAGCGTAAATCTTTGTGTACTATGTGTATGAGCCATTGATTAATTTATGTTTTTCTTAAAAAATTGTATGCATTGCTTTACTTCACAGGTTTAAAACTTACAAAATATAGTGATCACTTGCTCAAACCAGAAGTGTGTTATTGTCTCTATGCTGTAAGCTTTTACTGGTGTTTCTTTTTCCCATATTGTTAAGTATTCTATTGTAGTAATAATGTACCTCGCTCTTGACCTTTTTTTTGGTGGGTTAAATGGTCCCACAAAATCTATTTCCGACTTTTTGAATACCTAGAAGGTTACTTGTGGTCTTAGGGGCATCTCCTCCCATCTATTTGGTTTACCAACCCTCTGACATATATCACATATCTAGAAGTAGTCCTTTGAGTCTCTGTGAAAATTCTGCCACCATAGTCCTACGTGCAATACCTTCTGTGCGGTAGATTTTTCTACATAATGTCCTCCTGCTATTCCCTTGTGGGATTCTGTTAAAATCCTAGGTCTTTCATGTTCTAGTGCAAATTTTCTTAAGATGTTGTCGGCACCCATCTTGTATAAGTGTCCTACGTTCAATTGATAGTATGTAGCTATGACTACCAGATTTTTCTTCTGCGCAATGTTTAATTCTTGTGGCGTAGTCCCTATACTCATTTATTGAATGATTTCTGCAAAATATTCATCATCTAATTGGAATGAAAATAACTATGCACCGGGAAATTTTACCTCTAGATTCGTAGGTTCCTCTCCATTAGTGATCCTTGACAGGTGATTAGGTCCTGCATTCAACTTCCCTGGTCTGACTATCACTTCAAAGTTAAATTCCTGGAACAACAATTACCATTTACAAATTCTCCCCCCTAACACTGTCTTGTTGACGAGGTATTTGAGACTTGAATGGTTTGTGAACATCTTGAAATGTTTTCCCAATAAGTAATGTCAGAACTTCTGAAGTGCATAGACCATAGCTAAGACTTCTCTCTCTGTGGTATTGTAATTCTGTTATGATTCTGACATTTTTCTGCTAGAGATGCTATTGGATGGTCCAATTCTCCTACTCTTGGCTATGCTAGAATAACTCCCTATGCTATAGTTGATGCATCTACATGCAAATGGAATGTCTTTTCCCAATTTGGGAATACTAGTATTGGTGCGGTTACCATCTTCTCTTTCAGGGTGTCCAATCTTCACTATCAGTCCTCATTCCACTAAAACTTATTGTCTTTTCTTAACAATTTCTCCATTGGCGCAGTGATCTGTGCATACCCTTTTATAAATTTCCTCTAGTATCCTGTGTGTCCCAATGTTTCTCTTAACTGATGTACTAATTTTGGTGGTGGTAGATTAACAATTATTGCAATCTTGGCAGGATCTACTAGCAAGCCTTGTTTGCATACTATATGGACCAATAATATCCCAAAGGGTGTGTTGAAGATTAAATTCTTGATTTTTAACGATTTCTAACACTCTATGCATCTCTCTAACATCAGCCTCTATACCCCTACATGGTCTTTCAACAGACTATAGAGTTTCTAATCATCCAGATATACCTCTAGAAACTGGTGAATGAATTCTTTGAATGCAGCTATGACTACTCTGGAAAATATTGTTGGTGAATTATTTAGTCCAAACGACAAGACTATGTACTGGTAGGATCCCCATTCTATGGAAAAAGTGGTCATGTACCTGTCTTCTGGAGCTATCTTGATCTGATGGTATCCTGAGAATCCATCAGTGAATGAATAGGCTTCCTGTCCTTCGACTTTCTCCAACACCTCATCGGTGAAAGGAGTAGGGAATGGGTCATGTAGGCACGCATCATTCAACTTCCTTAGGTCAACACATATCCTTATCCCTCCCTGTTTTTTCTCCTGAACTACCATAGGGCTTACCCATTCATATTCCTCTACAGGTTCTATGATTTCAGCCTCCAACATTCTATCAATATTGACTTTGACTTTCTGCTTATATATAGGGTTTAGTCTATATGGTCTCTGTCTGATTGGTCTTGCCTCATATATGAGAGGTATATTCATTTTCCTGAGCTCTCCTTCTATGCCTTTCATTTCTATGAACGTTGTTGGGAACAGGTCGATGTACTCATGCAATAACTCTGTTATGATTTCCATTGTTTTCTCATCCTAATAGTCTCCAATGTTGTCCATTTTGGGATTCTCAAGTCTTCCAATGTTGAATTTATTTACCTTGATTGGTACAACACATACTTTGTATTCCAGAGGTGGAACTTCCACTTCTCTTTTGCTTTCAACCTCCATAATATAAATTTTTCACGGGTCATCTTCATCTGGTGCTTCTTCCTGCACATGGTAGCATGACAATAGTTCTTTTACTGTTTGTCTATTTTGATGTTGTTCTTATGTCATGAGTTAAACTTCCAGTTCTTTAATGAATATCACCCCTTTGATTTGTTTAAGTGCTAAGTCTATGTTGGGGTTCTCGTGCTCAAATGAGAAAGTGACTGTAAAGTTCTGCTATAATACTGTCCAGATTGTAGTTCCTCTACGTAATTCCATGTTTGTATACCAGTTTGTTGGAATCCCTTATACCGTGTGAACAAAATGACATGGCCATTATTCTGGTGGTTTCATCCTCCATAGAGTTTTGCACTTCACTAAGTGCTCTGTTGGTTCTCCCTATCTATCATATTTCTGTAGTTGGTTGCTTCCCTGTCCTGCGCCAAACTTGTTGCGTGGTAACCGCTTACATTGGTACCAGTCCTTAACTGTTTCTTTGTGTGCACCCCACCATTTGGTAGGTTTTTCCTTGAGTGCTATATCCAGGGATAAGAGACTCTAATTTTCTAACACTTCATCTGTGTATCGTGTTAAAAATTCTTCTATGTTAGGATATTTAGACACTTAGGAGTTAGTTAAGATCTACTTGGTCTAATATGTCGTTAGGTAAAAGTGTGTTTCTTTAGTATGCATTAGTATGCATTTGTAGTTAGG
>JZKD02S1079445.1:5985-51320 GCA_000966675.3 Picea glauca | reverse complement strand
CCCCGTAGGGGTTTTACCACGTGAAAACATCGGTGTGTTGATCTTTGATCTGGTTATGTGAGTGGTTACTGAAGGTGTTCGTCCTCTGTTGGAATACCTATGTTGTCGAACATTCTAAGTCATTCACCCCATGGAATATGGGAGGTTCCCTTCTCTCTGTACCTACCCATCTTACTGCACAGTCTATTCTTGCGCATATTCTTGTGGAGACTTCATGTAACCTCTACTGCCAATTATCTAAGACCACATCTGAGTTTGACGTACATGAGGTGATGCTTATCCAACTGAGTACCCCATCTGCAGTTAGGTTCACATAATATTATTCTTGCATGGTTGTTCTATACAACTGGTTAATTTCATCCAGGTCTAAGCAAGTAGGTTCTACAAATATTTCCCCTTCTGATGGATCTAATGGTGCAATGAATCTATATTCTCCTAAATCAAATGTCATCTTCCTCGTCTTTAAGTTGATTATAGCCTGATTGTCAAATTCCCAATCCAAGCCAAGTAATGTTTAATAAGGTGTTGTGCCATCCACTATCTCTATTACTTCGAAATCGACTTTAGTATGCACTCCATCCATATCTACTGTCACTCCTTTTAGTCTTCCAATTGTTAGAACTTTATGTTGATTTTATAGTTTTAATGGAACAGGTAAATATCCTAATGTGGGTTCTCCCATACATTGCCATGTCTTCTTGGGTATCACATTTACTTCGGATCCTAAATCGAGTATAATATCTCCCATGTTGAAATCTCCAATGTTGGTGTTCAATCTAAATTCTTTGTTTGTTCCCGTCCTTGTTTGCATATGATTAATTGCTTTTTTTTCTAGCCTTCCTTCTACCTCTATGCTACATCTTTCTAAAATATTTTGTAATACTTTAATAGAGGTTGGATCATTTAGTAGTTTAACATGAGATTGCAAAAACCCTTTAATCATACTTACTTGTCCCAGGGACTATGCTTCTTTGGTGTGGTCCAATGATGGAGGCATTTTGTACGCTAGTACTTCCTTATTATGTTGCGTAGTTCATGTCGATGCAATGTCTGGATTCAAGAATTCTTGTCTGGCCTGCTTGAATATCTCCTTTTCGTTGTACACATAAAACTGCTTCTTTGGTTCGACATTCTTCTTCACCCATTGGTGTTGTGATGGATATTGTCTTACTGCGTCATTTCATGTCTTATCTCCTCCCCGCGTATTTATGTTGATGTTTCTTTCTTCATCCCTTGATTCCTTCGAAATCCACTAAACATTATGATTGTTCTTATTTATCTTTTCTTGGATCTTCCCCAATAGTGTAGGACATTGTGTCCTGGTTGTTGATAGTTGTGGAATATCACTAGTCCTCTACCTCTTCCAATGCCTCCTCTTCATCTTCCTCCACTTTTGTAGCTATCTCAATCTCCTTGTGGTGCATTATACTGAGGTGCCTGGTTATACTGCGCGTGATTATAGTGTGGCTGCGCAGTATTGTATTGTGGCTGCGTAGTGTTATATTGTTTCTACGTAGTGTTATATTGTTAATGTGCAGTGTTATACGGGGCCAGTACTTGGTTAAACTGTGGTGTGGCTTTCCCGATCATCATTTGTTCCTGCACCTTGTAAGCATATGAGGTTCTTTCCCTCATGAGGTCCATGGTCATGCAATCTTTGTCATCATGGCCTACTGACTGAAAAATTTGCAATATGATCTCTTAGGTATTGTATGGTACTTATACATCATTGGGAAGTGATATGGATCATGCCCCTATTTCTTACAGATCTCACACTATATTCCTCATGTTGGCAATGGGTTTGGCATTCATGCTACCATGTACTGTGTGAATGTTGGACTTTCGTTCTTATGGTGTCCTTCCATCCTACGTGTGGTACATAGAACAAATTCTCTTTTGTCCTTACCTTTGTTCTGGTTTAGCTGGAATGTTAAGTTCTTCAGATCCTCTTTCAGCTCCTCTATGGATGGATCTGTCTTCTGATATTGGTTCTCTTCCAGTTGTAGGGATTCTTGTAGGGCCTCTTCCTATGTCTGAAACTTATGTTGTCACAAAGGGTATTTCAAGTGTGGTAGCAGTGAAATAATGAACAGATTCCTATGCTGCATATCTATAATGACATACTTTAGCTTTCCCTTCAATTGTTTGAATCTCTGGTCAATCTCCCATACAAATTCTCCTAGTTTCTATCTAATCTCTATCATCTCATTCATGTATTGATCCTCTGAACTAGGCTTTTGGAATTCATTTATCAACAACTTCTTGATATCTCCAATCATTTTGGTTGTCCCTGAAAGACTATTTGCAACTAAGTTCATGTACCAATCCAGTGTGTAATCTCTTAGCGTGATAGCTAACTGCACAAGTTTAGTTTCCTCATCTATGATTTGCTTTTCTTCCTAGATCTTTTCACAAATGAACAAGTGCTTCTCAGGGTCCTATGAAGCCTCTCCTTTGAATTCCGGTAACGTGATGGTGGGATCATGTCCTGCCATCCTGAATGTTGAACTACTACCTCCATGCAGTGTAGATATTTGACTAATTCTTCCTAAACTGGCTCCCCCAGTTGTTGTCCCTTGTGCATATGTACTTCCTTTTGTCTTCCTTCTCCCAAAGTTCAGTTGTCTAAATGGTGGTGTGCTTCTTGGTGTATTAGTCGCACATGGGTTTATGGATTCCAAACTCACACTGATATGGATAGGACTACTACCTTCTATTCCTTCTCTTAGACCTCTCATCTTTCTCTCATACGTTGCACACAGGATTTCATTAATATGCTCCACAACCTAGAGATCCTCTACCTCTTCTTCATCACTTTCCAAGCCTTCCCTCGCAGCTACGACTCTCTTGTTGGTGTTCACCTTATATTGGTAGGGTACTCCACTGCACGTTTTTTCAGTTGTTTCCATGATCCGCTTGATCTAGTCTTCGTCCATAATAATTGGGTCCAAGGCATCCTCCTTTACTTCATCCCTTTTTCCCTCCATTCCTCCTTCTCCTGTCAGTGCTTCCCCCCTTCCCCCATGCACGTAGGGAAGTTTAGTTCTATGACTCCATTGTCATTACACCTTTTTTATATAGTAATATCTTAATAGAAGTATATAACGATATTATGTACCTACCTCGAGGTCCCTTCAATAAATCTTTTTCTTCCTCACTGTAAGACTTCACTGTATCTACTGCAAATTCTGTGATAAATCCTACAACAATGTTGTCTAACCATAAATCTACTTCCCACGTAAACTTATTATCAACTCGTTGTAACTACGCGATCTCTACAGGATTCCACTCTAGCTGTATGATCTGTTTTTTGGGATGGTTGTCTTTCAACTTTTTTATCCATTCCTGCAATACATGCGGAAAATCACAAAAAAATACTTCATGCAATTCGTTGAATACGTACTTGTCCAAATATATGTGCGATGTCAATTTAGGGTTTCTGTTATCTTTCTATGCAAACTTCATATCCTTTGTTTTCAACCAACTCTCTATATCTACCTTCATTGGATTCCACAGTCTCAACATCCCCTTTTAGATTCTCATTCTCTCAGCATGTTGTCATCCAGTCTATCATTATTTTAACATGTCTTCCACAAATCTCATGTACTCAATCCCATTCTTTTCCAACCAACCGACATCATAACCATTTGTTGGCTATTTTGTGTCTCTAATTTACTACTTAGGATTATTTATGGGTTATTCTGATCCTACCATACTATCATAGATTGACCCGATTCAGATTTAATAAGTTTCCAACAAAATCCCTCTAAAACTATCGGCCCCTCTGGAAGACCAAAAGGAAACAAAGGACATAGAGTGTACTATGCAGTCTCACCCGAGATAGCTCTATGGGTGGTTGAAATACTCAGGTGTTTTCAACCTAGGAATGAGTGGATATACACAGTTGTATCTTGTAATCTTTACTTATTCAGTCTAACATCTGATTATAGCAGTCATTCGATTCATGCATTTGAAATACCATATCTAACTAGTTACTTCATTCATCTAAAATTCAACATTTAACAACAATAAAGGCGCATACATTCAGTCACATAACACAGGTGTTACCGTGGTTCAACCCATCATGGGCTATGTCCACAAATATCTGGCTCTCAAGCTCTTTATTATAGTTCAGTAATAGGTCACTTTGCACATGTTACAATCTTAGATCTTACACTCTCCAACTGGCTCGTTGATCCCTATGAGGCTGACTAGATCGCACTAGGATCCTCAACCTGTGATCTAACCCTCAGGATTGAGTCACTCATAGCTTCCCTAGCTCACCAGCTTACTAACTCATGTAGTTTCTTACAACTCTCTCTTCTTTGGTCGAATCTCTTCTCTTCCTCTAAGTACTACCTATTTATATTCTTGGCTCATCATCCATTACAATACATTACAAAAACCCTAACCCTAGCATCGTTAGGTCTTCCTTGCATGCGCACCTCGTCTGCTTCCCTTACACATGCTACTTTTACTTCCATCTATCCTTTTCTCCTTTCATGCTTCTCTTCCCAAAAATAACCTTTTATATTTATTAGGCCCGCATCAAACAAGATGTAACAAAAAAATTATTATAGAAAGAGATTCTACCATTAAAACTTTCCCAAAATCTACCAAAATATGTCTTATGATCACTAGAATATGTGGGCAAAATCTTAGTAAATTTGAGCAGTTGAATTGAGAGTTATTAGAGAAATTTTGATTATGGTTTTTGATGCAGGAGCATCACTCCACCTCAACAATGCGCCAGCATGCCAACACCCATACGCGCAATGGAGAAAGGGAGAGGCACCGACCCTCCCATTTTAAATTTGAAATATGGTCCAATACAGATTTCGTGTTGTAACGCTGTTAAATGTGAGGCCATGACTTTGTATAGGTAGTGGATAGGGTTGCCTTAAATTGTTGTTGGTAGCAGGTCCAGATTGTAGTCAGGTCTGGATAAACATTTCTGGAATGAGTTGTAGGAGTATGGTGTCATAACTGAGATAGTGATGGAACTAAGAAGGTGAAGAGGATAAGCTCTTAGAGCCCTCTTTTGTAATCAAGAGACTTGAGAGAGAGAGAGAGATCGGGTAGAGAGGTCTTAGGAGTAGAACTCAGAGTAGAGTTAGGTTAGGATAACTTGAGAGAGTTGGGACTCAATTGCAGTCCAGTTTTTGTAAACATCTTTATAAACACAGAGATAATAGAAAAGTAGTTTTTCCTGCATATCGTGTGTTTTTGTATTTTCATGAATGAATGTTGTGGATGTGTGATAAGTTTCATTTGTAGTAGAAGATAGATTTATTTTCTCTTCATTGATTTTTATAATATCATTCTAGATTCTTTAGGCTGTGCAAGGAGTGCACAAAAAAACATTTGAGGTTTTGTAGCCAGTGCAAGGAGTGTGCATATGAAATCTGTGAAGTCAAAAAACAACGTGCCAGGAGGGCACACTAGAGAGATCACATACTCAAGAGGAACCTCAAGGTTACTGAATACCTTAGGGGGGGAAACTGTGCAGAAGGAGCACATAGAAACATAGTTACTGAGAATTATGTAGAGCTCTTCCAGGTGGTCATCAAGCGAGTGCAAGAGTGCATAGAATGAACTCTGTGTTGAATTCGAGAGGAACCAGATTTACTAAAAAATCCGTAAGGAGGAGTTCTGCAAGGTGTGCATCGAGCAAGGAGATCACCAGGAGGGAGAGAATAATTTATTTTCAATAAATAAATCCTTCGGATTTGAGTTTGATGAAATCCCAGAGACGCAAGGAGTGTGTGGGAGATCAAAATATTCGAGGAGATCAAGCTTCGAAGGAATAACGCAAGGAATGCATGGGAAGAAGAATTATTCTAAGTCCTAAAGCTCAGAAGAGACAACGTGTTCAAGAGCATAAGCGAGACCCTAGATAGTCAGGTTCGAAGGAGATATTTAAAAGGCTGAGAGCTTTGAATACTTTCAAAATCTTCAAAGTCGGGAGAAGGTGGAAGCTTAAGAGGAGGAGCGGAAAAAACCATTAGATTGGTTGTGGGAAAGGAGCCTGGACCGTTAGATCAACGTCTAGTGAGACCAGGAATCATAGAGGAGGAAACAGATCTCAAGCATTGGATTTGAGCTCAGAGGATCAGTCATCGTCTGATCATGAGGAGGTTCAGAAGATTTAGCATTATGTATATGTAGGAGAGTGGACTCGCAAAAGCCCCGAAGTCTTGAAGTCATTTGGGACTGTCCATCATTTGAGAGGATGCGTGGAGAAAATCCATCAAGTTCAGGTGAAGATGCTCCGAGAGGAACGAGCACATAGAATATTGAAACACCTGAAGCCCGAAGAGCCGAAGAGCTCGAGGGAATCTAAACCATCAGATTCAGAGGGACACACATCGACAAGTCATGAGATCAAGAGAAATATAGGGGATGGAATTTTGAAACACTCGAACCCTGAATAGTCAAAGAGCTGAGGGTCATCGATCTACGAGGAGATATTTGTCAACATATCTGAGTCTCCGGATGAAAGTTCTCTGAGAGAAATGAATGCATAGGATTTTGAGACTCCTGAAGCCCGAAGCACCAAAGAGACAAAGACCCGTAGACCCAAAGAGAATATGGACTGTCAGATCCATAAGGGGCGCGTGGCGAAAGATCATGAATTCCATGTGAAGTCACTCTAGGAGACCGTGAAGGAAAAATATTTGACATCGTTGAAGCCTAAATAGTTTAAACGAACGATATCTGTCGATTTGGAAGAGGACAAGTGTCACCAGATCATGAACTTCAGAGAATTTCACTTCAGGGTTTTTATGAAAAGAAGTTGAGGACAGGTGTCAGAAGATATAGCACTCTGGAATATTTCACTTCGGAGATTTGTGGTTGTTGATATTTGAGAACGCCGAAGGCCAAAGTCCCGAAAATGACGAGAGTCGTCGATGCAAAGGAGGACATGCAGTGCCTGATCTAAGACTCCAGAGAAAAGTGGAGGAGTAAGGTTCTGAATTAGACCCGGAGAAGAGATCTTGATTGTTAATCGAGAAGGGAGCCAAAGGGTCATTGATCTAGTTAAGGAGGCCAAAGTCCCGAAGCTAGAGAATGACCGTTGATTGGGGAGATTACATGTTAGTAGATCTTCAACTTCGAAAGATGACTAGTCAAAGGTAGCGGGAGTTTGAGAATTGAGATTCCTGAAGGCCGGATTCGCAGAGGGGATCCTGGCTGCAAATTTGAAGGGACAGGTGTCGAAAGATCTTCCATTCTGGAGGATTTCCATGTAGAGGTAGCAAGGGTTTGAGATTTCAAAGCCCCAAAGTCCGAAATCGTGAATAGATCTCTTCCATTGATTTTGGAGAGACAGATATGTTCTGTGGATTTGGAGAGGGAATATATGAACCATTGATCCAGAGGTACTGTCAAGATCGGGAGATTGATGGTCCCACAACATTTAGGGGATTGAAGGTGCATGAATTTTAATGGGTAATCACATATTCATGTGGGTCACCGCCCAAGGGCACACACAAGAAGGGACTAGTGGAGGGAGCTAGTGCCTGCAAGTGCACATTTCCGCAAGGTTATAACCCAGTGGAATATTCAAGGAAGGGGCTAGTGTAAAGGATCTAGTGCCCCAAATTTGAAGAGTTCCAGAGAGCGCGGACGAAGGGTCGCAGATATCACATGACCTGCACCTTGGGAGAAAAGGGAACCTATGTATAGCTGAATTGGGTTCAAAGAGGAACCCAAAGAGTTAATCCAAATCAAGACAAGGAAAGATCCAAAGACTGGGAGGTCATGCAGCCCCACGAGGGAAGGGGGTCTGCATCAGGTAGCATCAGAGCTGAATTTTTGTCTGTAGATTTCAGGTGAAAGAGAAAGAGGAGAAGGTCAAATTTTTGTTTGCAGACAATAGGCAAGAGACAAACGGTAAAGGGAGATGACCTGATAACATCAGGTGGTATCACAAACAACATTTTTCATGTAGGCAATGGGTGAAAGGAAGGCAGAGTACTGATGCTCTGTAAGAAGGTTGTTGCATGCGCACGGAAGCAACATAAATGTAAACAACCAGGTAAGTTGTGAGAGAATATGGAGATGATCTCAGAGGTAGAGTAATCCATAGGCTTGCCAGGAGGGCAGGTAGAAGGTAGAAATGGCTACTGAAGGCCATGGGCGTGGTTGAAGAGAATACTGCCAGAAGAAGAGAAATCCAGAGATGGATCTGGAGTTTAATGAGATAAAAGAAAGAACGGAGCAGCTGACATTAAAAAGATAGGAAGATGCTAAATCACATTGGGTGTATGAGTGGCCCATGAAGAAGAGTATGAAGTGAATAGTCAAGAGATTTTTGGCCAAAGAACAACAATGGTTGTTAAAGAAGTGGTTGAGGTATGTCGAAAGCCTCAGAGATAAAGAGGAAGTGGTTCACATATGTGAGCCAGAAGCTAGAAGGAACCTCAATGATGAGGAGGATGTGTGATTAGATAAATATCTCATATACTGCCAGGAGAGAAGAGATGGATTTTCATATTTCCAGGTGGGAAATGATATGAGACTAGCAGAGGATATCAGAAACTGCCAGGTGGGTAGAAGTGGAATTTCAAGTTTCCAGGTGGGCAATGGAAAGAGATCAGTGGAAGGTCTCGTATACTACCAGAGGAGTAGTGCTAAAATTTCAAATTGCTAGGTGGGATGGGATCAATTGATCTCATAGACTGCAAGGTGGGCAGGACATAAGTCCCAAATTTCCAGTTGGGTAGGGGGAAAGAAATGAAACTGTCAGAAAGTCTCAGGAGCTCAAAAGTGAGTTCATATCAGCAAGGAGTGTTGATAGATGAAGATTCATGTGGATTTGCAGACAATGTGAATGAATATGATGAGAAGTTAAACACTCTCATCATCTAGGAGGAGGATCAAAGGAGCATTATGATTCTTGGAGAAATTCAAATATTCCTACCATATATCCCAGTTGAGGCCAGAGTGTGTGTTGCAGATGCAATAGCAGAGGAAGGACAGCCAAAGGTGACTGTCATGATGAAGGAACAAATATCAGAAGTTTCCCAAGGAGAAGAATAATATGAGCACACAGTTGAGAGGCTCACTCAATGGGACATATAATTGAGGATGTTGGAGGATTGGTTGGACAATCTAGAACCAACAAATGGTTGCCAAAAGATAGTCATGTAAATTTCTGGAGAAGAACATTTAGCAGAATCGCTCAAAAATTTCATCCAGGAAGATGAAAAGGAGATGACTACAACACTGGATCCTACATCATAATAGGAAGCAGACAACATCGACTTTGTTGAGTTGTATGAGGAATTGGAAGACCTAGAGAGAGAGGTAATGGCGCAAATATTACACATCCGACAGTTCAAGTTGGAAACATATGGAGGAGCATACTAGCTCGGAGAACAACTAAAGGAAGCTGGATATGTACCATCATAGGAGATGAAAGAAGAAGATAATAGGTCAGTGGGGGAGACTGAGAAACAGGTCAGTCAATAAGAGACTGCAGAATTGTAGTCTGCAGTAGGGTGGCAAGCTAAGGCCACAAGATATGGAGAAAATTGTAAGGGGTGTTGAGTTGATCTACCCATTGACAAGAAGGAAGAATTGCAGCAGAGAAGACTACATAAGAAGAGACAGCCACTGGATCAGCTGGACAAGGTGATAGAAGAGATAAGGAAGATGATGTTGAGGTCAGCAGAAGCAGTCAAAAAAGGGAAGTTGAATGGAGGAGAGCCTTCCATAGCATCAGGGAAGAAGGAGACGATGCAACAACACAGAGGAGAAAGAGGACAACTCCAAGGAAGAGTTTGGGATCCAGGAGGATTTCAACACTAGAAAAGAGGAGCTCATGATTTTCCTAGAAGTGGAGCATGATGCAAGAGCATCGCTCCACCTCAGCAATGTGCTAGCACGCCAACATGTAGACACACAATGGAGAAAGGGAAAGGCACCGGCCCTCCCATTTTTAAATTTGAAATATGGTCCAATATAGATTTCATGTTGTAAGGCTAATAAATGCGAGGCCATGCCTTTGTACAAGTAGTGGATAGGGTTGCCTTAAATGGTTTCTTGTAGCAGGTCTAGATCGTAATCAGGTCTGGATAAACATTTATGGAATGATTGTGTCATAACTGAGATATTGATGGCACTAAGGCGGTGAAGAGGATAAGCTCGTAGAGCCCTCTTTTGTAATCAAGATACTTGAGAGAGAGAGAGATATCGAGTAGAGAGGTCTTAGCAGCATAAATCATAGTAGAGTTAGGTTAGGAGAACTTGAGAGAACTGGGACTCAGTTGCAGTCCAGTTTTTGTAAACATCTATATAAACACATAGAGATAATAGAAAAAATAGTTTTTCCTGCATATCGTGTGTTTGTGTATTTTCATGAATGAATGTTGTGGATGTGGGATAAGTTTCATTTGTAGTAGAAGATAGATTTATTTGATCTTCATTGAGTTTTACAATATCGTTCTGGATTCTTTAGGCTGTGCAAGGAGTGCACAACAAAACATTTGAGGTTATGTAGCCATCGCAAGGAGTGTGCATCTAAACTCTGTGGAGTGAGAAAAGAACATGCTAGAAGGGCACACCAGAGAGATCACAGACTCAAGAGGAACCCCAAGATTATTGAATACCTTAGGGGGGGGGGAACTGTGCAGAAGGAGCATAGAGAAACATAGTTACTAAGAATTTTGTAGAGCCTTTCTAGGTGGGCATTGATCGAGTGCAAGAGTGCATAGAAGGAACTTTGTGTTGAGTTCGGAAGGAACCAGAGTTACTGAACACTCTCTAAGGAGGAGCTTTGTAAGGTGTGCATCGAGCAAGGAGATTGCCAGGAGGGCGAGGAGAATTTATTTTCAAGAAATCCTTCGGGTCTGAGTTTGATGAAATCCCAGAGATGCAAGGAGTGTGTGGGAGATCAAAATATTCGAGGAGATCAAGCTCAGAAGGAATAATGAAAGGAGTGCATGGGAAGTAGACTTATTCTAAGTCCTAAAGCTCATAAGAGACAACTTGTTCAAGAGCGTAAGCGAGACCCTATATATTTGGGTTCGAGGAGAAAGTTCAAAGGCCGAGAGCTTTGAACACTTTCAAAATCTTCCAAGTCGGGATAAGGTGGAATCTCAGGAGGAGGAGAGAAAGAAACCATTAGATTGGTTTTGGTAAAGGGTCCTGGACCATTAGATCAGCGTTCAGTGATATAAGGAAGCACAGAGGAGGCAACAGATCTCAAGCATTGGATCTCAGCACAGAGGACCAGTCGTCATCTGATCAAGAGGAGGTGCACAATCTTTAGCATTGTGTATACTCAAGTGAGTGGACTCTCAAAAGTACCAAAGTCATTTGGGACAGTCCATAATTTGAGAGGGCACGTGGCAAAAATCCATCAAGTTCGGGTGAAGACACTCCGGGAGGAACACGCACATAGAAGGTTGAAACAATCGAAGTCCGAAGAGACGAAGAGTCGAAGGGAATATGAACCATCAAATTCGGAGGGACACATGTCAGCAAATCATGAGATCAAGAGAAAGACGGGGGATGGAATGTTGAAACACCCGAACACGAATAGCCGAAGAGTTGAGGGTCGTCGATCTACGAGGAGATGGTTGTCAACAAATCTGAGTCTCCGGGTTAAAGTACTCCGAGAGAAATGAGTGCATAGGAGTTTGAGACTCCCAAAGCTCGAAGCACCAGAGAGATGAAGAGACAAAGGGCGGAGAGCCAAAGACCCGAAGACCCAAAGAGAATTTGGACCGTTAGATCCAGAAAGGGTGCATGGCGAAAGATCACGAATTCTGGGTGAAGTCACTCCGGGAGACCGCGAAGTAGAAAGGTTTGACATCGTTGAAGCCTGAATAGACTAAGTGAATGATAGTTGTCGATATGGAAGAGGACAGGTGTCACCATATCACGAACTTCGTAGGATTGCACTCCAGGTTTTTTATGGAAAGAAGTTTCGTAAAGTTCTGAAGCACTGAAGGCCAAAATGATTAAGGGTTGTTGATCCCAAAGGAAGAATGCAGGTCATTGATCTGTGAAGGGACGCATGGAGGATGAAGATTCACTATGTTAGACAACCATTGAAAAACTGTTGGATCAAGAGAGGATAGGTGTCAGAAGATACAACACTTTGAAATATTTCACTTCAGAGATTTGTGGTTGTTGAGATTTGAGAACGTTGAAGGCCGAAGTCCCAGAAATGATGAGAGTTGTCAATACAAAGGAGGACACTTTTCTCCAGATCTAGGACTCTAAAGAAAAGTGGAGGAGTAAGGCTCTGAAGACTCGGAGAAGAGATCTCAATTGTTAATCGAGAAGGGAGCCAGAGGGCCATTGATCTAGTTGAGGAGGCAAAAGTCCTGAAAAGAGAGAATGACCATTGATTGGGGAGAGAACGTGTCAGCATATCTTCCACTCCAGAAGATGACCAGTCAAAGGTAGCATGAGTTCAATAATTGAGATTCTCAAAGGCTGGATTCATGGAGGGGATCCTCGCCACACATTTGAAGGGACAGGTGTCGAAATATCTTCCATTTCGGAATATTTCCATGTGGAGGTAGCAAGGGTTTGAGATTTCAAAACCCCAAAGTCTGCAAGGTTATAACCTAGGGGCATATTGAAGGAAGGGCTAGTGTAAAGGAGCTAGCACCCAAAATTTGAAGAGCACCAGAGTGTGCAGATGAAGGGTTGTGGGTATCAAAGGACCTGTGCCTTAGGATAAAATGGGACTTTTGTATAAATGAATTGGGTTCAAAGAGGAACTCAAAGAGTTAATCTGACTCAGGACAAAGAAATATCCAAAGACTGGGAGGTCGCGCAACCCTATGAGGGAAGGGGGTATGCATCAGTTTCTGCAGCCCTAATGGTTGAAGATGAAATTTTATTACAACATAAATCAATACCCCTTTAGAGGGGAAACCCTAGTGGTTAATAGGTGCTCTAGGAACAAGGAACAAAACCCAAATTGCAGAAAGTTGAAATGACAAAAATTCATGTTTCCCAATGCAGTATTTTATTTCTCTAATGCAAAATATTTAGATTAGTGCCTTTAAAATTGGGTAAATGGAGTCTTAAACTAAAGATTTAGATAAAAAAATACCCTATGGGTGTAATCCATTTTACTTCCTATGGTATGCCAATCAAACTTAGGGTTAATCTAAGAGGGTATACACACTCTTATTCCTCCTAGAAACCCTGGAAAAATAACTTGTAAACTTTAGAAAATTAGATTAAACTTGATGGAGGGTGTATCCAACATACGCCTCCGAGGGTTTCAAACAACCATAACCAAGAAATAGAAAGAAATAACTAATTATGCATATTTTTCCTGACCAATTCCAAGAGAGAGAGATCAAACACTAGTTTCACCAATCAAATTCACCATTCAAGATCAAGAGAACAAGCATCCAAGAGGTGTGCATCACTCCTCCTCATCCATTCACCAAAATATATCACCATAAAACATTTGCACAAGAGAGAAACACCATAATGCTCAAAGCTAGTGAAAATTTCAGCGAAATACTTCTCACAATGGGAGATTTATGGTATCAAATGAGATTCACATGATCTTTATTTATACAAAAGTTTTAAAACAACCCTTATCTTACCCCTTGAAGAAAATAATAATATTTAATTTTCAATTTAGCACATTAGAAACCCTAAAATAAGATTATGTAACCCCTTTAGGGGACTTTTTGACACTTTGAGAAAGTTGTTGGAAAATAAAATGAAGGTCATCGGGGCTCCTAAAACCTCCTCTTCATGTGCTAGGGTCAATTCATGTCTCCTCTGGTAAAATGATGTCAAGTGAAAATGTGCAATAAATCCATCGCCACCAAACCCCCTCAAGCATGACGCCAGGCCTCAAAAAGTGATGTTTTTCCTCTCCTAGGCAAGTCGTTTGGGTAATAGGGGATAATTAAGGTCATCCATGATGTATTCTAGGCCTTTAAAGGAAATTCATCATGATCTGGCATGTGGACCCTTGGCATCCAACCTGTGGGCTTTAATCCCCATGGAATCCCAAGCTAGGTTTGTTCCTCCCAAATTGTCCACCAAACAAGGTCCTACAAACAAATGGGCATACTCTCCAAGGATCTCAAGTCAAAATATCATGGAAAGTCAAAACCACATCCAATAAAAAGGCACCTAAACATGTGAATCAAAACTACTGTTGGGCATATTGTCATTGATGTCAACAGTAGAAGTCATTGTTATGTGATGATGAGTTTTTATGATGAACTGTCATTGATGAAAAACAGGGAGTAGAAGAACATTAATCAAAGCTCATAAGGAAAAACGCATTGCAAAAACTCTATCCAGATTGAAATCCACACAGTAAAACTCCAAAAGAATTGAGGAGGAATTATTTCCACTTAAGTAGTTTTTTGGGACAAACCAGGACTGTCATATTGAGGGGAAGTCAGGGAAGAATTAAATCTCAATCGATAGATTTGAAGTAGGAGCTTCAGAAGGTTTCCCAGCCGAGATCAAGGAGGGACTTTAGATGAATTCTCAACCATCCGATCGATTAAAGTGGAAGGATAGAGTAAAGCATGAGATGCTAATCGATAGCAAGCAATCATCGTAGTATTATGACTTGTTCGGTAGGTACAAAATACAAAGGGATTGAACTTATTAGAGTTCGAGTAGGCTAGAGCCCCGGAGTCACAAATAGTCAAATAATCGAAGAGAGAAACTCCTTTGTTCCTAAGCCCATGGTCCTATCTCCCGAACTTATGAAAAGCTATCAGAGCAAGGAAGTGTTGATAAACACTTCGGCAGAATTTTCTCTGCGAGAGTTGAATAACTGCAAAGACCAGAGTCTCGAAGTGTCAAAGTCCCGAAGTGAACGATAACCATCCACTCAACTACAAATCAAAAATCGATTGTTCAATCTACTTCAACGAAATTCACTCTGGAGGGATTGAACCTCTCAGAGTTTGAGTAGTTTGGAGCCCCGAAGTCATGAATGGTCAAAATGAATCTGGACCATTGATATAAGAACTAATCATAGTCATTGGATCAAGTATTCATATGAAGCTATGATTTTCAACACATCAAGATATCCACATCAGTAAGGACAAGTGGTGCAATCAGACAATGACAAGTGTTTAGGTTCAGATGGCACTTTAGGTTACATAAATCACGAATATAGGTGGCACATGCTAGACACTCAGCCAGTGCCACAACAACAATGAAGTCATCAAGTTACGTCCCTCTAGGAGTGTGTCCTTCGAGGGAAACCAACGTATACCACCAATAGCTAGTCGAAGTGATAAAGCACGAAGTCATGAACTAACGCTGGTCTTTGATCTAAGATCCTCTATATTCTCACATGATCGTTGGATCAAAATGTAGTGGAAATATACGTAAGCACTCCCATATTGACCGCTTCGGCACTGACCAACTCTGGAGGAAAATGAAGAAGCAATTACCTAGACCTCCGAAGCCCCGGAGTCCCAAAGTCCCAAAGTAAATAGTGATCATCCATCTCAACCTTGGATTAATTCATAGCCACTAGATTAAGAAGTAAAAAAATAAGTAAGGATTGGATCTAGACTGTTGATTTGGTTCCAGGAATCACGCCAACCATTAGATCAACCCTTGTGAGAGGTAACCACTTTAGGGAATTGAAACTCTGAAATATTCGATGAGAGATAAATTGCTCGAAGGCTAAAGTCTAGAGGACTAGGTTCCATCCCCCGATCATGGGTTACAAACACATAAAGTCATGAAGCACTAGGAACATCGCTTAAATTAATAAGCCCGCGGTTTTGCACATATGGTCACATGTAAATGGCTTGAAGGAAGTGCCTCTACATAATTTGATTTATGCAATATTTGCATAGACGTGGAATCAATTTAAAAATGAAATCGATCCATATTTGTGATCGATTTATGAAAATCACTCTCACTAAATTAAAAACCTTCACGATAAAGTTTGAATAATAATAGAGATTATTTTTAATTTAAAATGAAGAGGTGTGATGGTCCAAACAAAGGGACACAATGCTTCATAGCTCACACTAGTTAGAGGACTATATAAATGAGAAATAATGATGAGAAGAAATTGTCTCTGCAGTCCACATCAAAAGATCAAAACATAAGTAGAGTCCAAGAAGAAGAATTGATGATTCTTATGCAGTGAAGGTGGAAGGGAGGAGCACAGAAGGATTCATATCCTTTACTAAGTAAAGATAAGAGAGTTTGTTCTTCCTATGGTTGGTGCCCTAAATATAAGGGAGTTGGTGCTTCCTAGGGTTGGTGACCTAAAGACAAGAGAGTTGGTGCACTAAAGATAAGGGAGTTGGTGCTTGTTGCCCCTTGACCAAGTTTTGAGGATCCTTAGTCAGGTTTGACCTACTTTTGGGACTTTGATAGGTTGTCAAAGGCGGAGCGCAAGTCGAAGCAGAGATCGTGAGATCTCGACCCCTTTTTAGGGCCTTTTGGGTTTTGGGCTTATGTAACAGGTATGGGGATGTCGGCCCATGGGTTTACCCATGTTTAGGCCTCTTTTTTAATGTATAAATAGAAATCTAGGCGATGTAAGTGTGCATGTATGTATGCTAAGTGCAAAGGCACAAGTGTGTGATACCAAGTGCTAAGTGAAAGTGGTAGTTTACATGCTTTGTGCATGTCATGTGAGACTTGTAAGGCTAAGTTCAAGTGACTGTAAAAGATTAAGTAGAAGCTTTGTGTTGTAACCTAGCTTGGGGAAGGAGGATCTGGTGAGGTGCACACAGATCTCTTGTCCTATGCAGAGTAGGATCTTGTGGCTCTGTGCATGTAGCTGATTGAATGAAAATAATAAAAGAGAAGAAGAGTTGGTTGACGTAGCCCCGGGTTGGGGGTGAACCACGTATATCATGTGTTGCTATGCTTTGTACAATGTATTGATCTGTTTACTTTCTTAACTGCTTTGATATAGATGAATGATAGATAGATATGTTAATTCTTTGTGCTTAATAATATGGATGAATGCTAGATATAACCTATGTGAATGTGCCTAGTGCTTGAATAGGCTAGATTTAGGTGAAAACTATAGTGCTCTGTAATTAGGGTTTTATATACGAAGTAGATACTGGTTAAATATTGATGAACTGTAATTGTTAAGTGCTTTTTTAAGGTTTTGTAATCACAGATCGATGTCCTGGATAAGGTTGCATACATCTGAGTCCTGCAACCACCCCTGCCTCTACCTTGGGTGAGACTTCATCTGCTTCGTAGGTGTTGCCAAAAGGGCCAGTAGTTAGGGTTTTGTTGGTGTGTTGTTGTAGTGTTGAAACCTGGGTCTGCCCCTGTGCCAACAAATGGTTCCGTTGTCAGGACCTAAAACTGTGATTGTTGGGAAATGAAGAAAATAAATATATGTGTGTAGATATGCTGCTTTAGTGCACAGTAGTCTACTTAACTTGTGAATCTCTGTGCTAAGAAGAAAAGTCATACCTGAAGAAAAGAGCTAAGATCTAAAGGTTTTGTGCTTTGTTAAAGGTAAGAACAATGAAAATTTTTGATTGAAAAAGGAAAGATAAGTGAAAATTTTTGTTTGAAAAGTATGGATCTAGGTATGTTTGATAAAAAAATTCCTAGCTTGAAAAGTAGGGCACAACTAGATGGAAGAAGGTTTGATATGAGTAGATCTGATAAAAATAATGAAATATATGTTATTCCTATGCATAGAAAGAAAGTTTGGACTAACAAATGGATGCAAAAACCTAGAAATATTTTTTTGCAGAAGACCAAGACATCTTGCTAAGGAATGCACTGGTAGAAGACCTAGTTGTCTTTGTTGTCAAGCTATGGGTCATGAAGTTTTGTATCGCCCTAGAATTTTTGCTAAGGTTGAAAGAATGAATATGAGACAAGAAAGCCCTGAGGAAGATCAAGAAACTAAGACCACAAAAAAACCCCAGAAAGAATCAGAGACTGTATTACTGCAAATTAAAGAAACCCTAAATGATCACAAAAATATCAACTTATCATAGATATTCAAAGAAAAAGAGTACATAGAAAAAAGAATAGGAGACTTCGACATATACTATGCTCTAGATGAGGAAACACAGGTGGATATTACGACAGAAAGAACCTAGGAAATTTTAGGAAAGCCTGCTATGATTCCTTCATTAGGAGGAATAGGATTATTTAGAGGAAAGATGATAACCCTATGTGGAAGACTCACTTGGATAGTTATGAGTGCTCGTGAAGCTATGACAGAGGAATATTTTGAGGTTGTTAAATTTATTGAGAACAACGCGCCATTTGCTATGTTATTAGGAAAACCTTGGATTGAGAAAAATCAGACCAGAAGAAAAGAAGAGGAAGTCTTAGAACAAAAGAAGCAAGAATTAAAAGATTTCATGACTAGGAGGATATTGCACTTGATTGAAGAACATGAGAATAGATCGAAGCTATTTAAACCAGAAACTTGGATGTAGAAGTTGAACGAACACAAGAAGATTCACAGAAGAATGAAGCACTTACCCTAGATAGAGAAGAAGTATTTCCCTTGAACCCTATGAAAGAATATCAACTATGCGAAGTTACTATACCAAAAGGAGATAAGAATTAGAATGGGAAGAGGAACCCAATAACGCATATCACAGGGAAAAAGGCTAGAAATCTTAGTAAGAAGAAATCGAAGCTAGAAAAGCTGATGGAGGTTCCTGAGGGCACTTTGCAGAGGGAAGGTTTGAAAAACTGGAACTTCTTTGGGATATTAGAACAACACAACATGGCACTTCGCCATGGTGGAGAGATATAGCCATTGAAAGAATTATAACCATTAGCCTGACACCCCGAATAGTTAGAACAACATCTATGACCAGAACGATCACCATCGGACCGTTGGGACTGCGTCGTAACAAACATAACTGCATTGATGAAGGCCTCTTGTCTGTTGGAGAAGATATGTTACATCACTGTCTACTTATTCCGTTGACTGTTGCACCGAGAACACTTTTGTGAATTATATCCAAGACAACAAGAGAACTCATTACTACCGCGTTGTGTTTATTGAGATCAACACTTGTTCCATTTCCTTGAACATTCATTCATCCACCTGAATTATCCAATATGAGCGTGTATGTCAGATGAGCTCAGCATCGCAGAAAAATTTGTCGAAGAATTTCTAATCGACCTTATGGCAGAGAGAGTGATGTCCACATGAGTTCAAGATTCATCAATGCGAGGAGTGCAAGCCTCCTTGTCAACTGCCCACGGATCCAGACCATCCCGCATTGCAGATGAGAAAATAACCAAACACAGGGATGACTTGGAGAATGCAAAGTTAATATCATCTGTTCTACCCGATTACATCCCGCCTCTAGCCGGCGTGGTGAATTGTAACAGTGTCCTGAGGAAATTCAACTACACAGTCATTACGATGTACCTCCCGAAGGGGATACGCGTAGTCAGACCGCAGCTGGAGAGGATTCCAACCCTAAAGATCAGTGACTATAATATAGGGGACCGCAAGACCTACGAACTTCTCACGCCTCACAAGTACTTAACTAAGATGAATGGAAAGAGATCAAAGATCATTCCCTAGCCATGGACAATGAACATCGTCCAGTCCACTATCCTTAATGTCATGAAAATTCCACACTTTGGAAGGAACCAAGAGGTTAACGTGTGCATTAAACTCATGTTGTCGTGATTCCATGGTGGTTATTTATGTTTAGACAGGCGTATTACCGTCGATTTGGCGCTAATCCATAGGATCACCGGATTGAGAATGCAAGGACCTGACCTGCAGGACTTCTACCCAGGGAAGGCTGCAGATCGCACCCTACCACAGAAGATTAAAGATATTTATGGAGATGTAGAGAAGGGGACATAAGACTACAAGGTAGCCTCCATTCAGAATGGTGTAGTGCACCTTGCTTGCCAGTTGATTACTGGTAAGCTAGTCTGGAAGAACAGACCCATGTAGGTCACAGGGTTTGTGGTTGACCTCGCAGGAAAGCACGTGGAGGGATTACAGATGAAATGGGTGGAGTACTTAGTCAACCAACTAGAATTCGATTGTCACAAAGCTTAGGATCAGGGCTATGAGTTCCACTTTAGCTGGCTATTGATCCTGATCGCGTTTACAACTTGGGAGATGTCGAAAGGTGCGACCTTCCTGGACATTGAGCCGTTCGAACCACTTGCTGCTAATTTCACCAGGCTCTGGTACTCGAGAGATATGGGAAAATAGTGGCAATCGAACACAGTATTCCATACCTACTACCTGGAGCTGAAAAGGGCTATCAAATCATTCCCCTAGGTGACACCAAACACTCTGGGCAGGTTCATACCCCTTATGAAGTTTCGCGCAGATAGGCATTTCATATATATCATCACGCACACAGATGAGAATAAAGAATATCTTTAGTCATACTATAAGCTCACCGAGGAGGACCTGGAAGAAATCACTAAGGAATGGAGGGAAAAGTTCCTTATACTAGTTGCTAAGGCAGAATTGTCTGACCCAAACCTCATTGGAATCCCGGTAGTTACCCACGAGGAGTATAATGCACCCAGTAGTAGCAGAAGGAAGAAGAAAGAAGATGTACAAGAACTAAGAAGCACCTTAGAAGAGACTGCATCAGATTCACTTGGCAGAGGAGGAGGTGACGAGGTGGACAAAGAGGAGAAAGAAGAAAAAGCAGGGGAAGAAGATAAGCAGGAGTAAGGTGAAGTAACCCCTCCACGGAACCCCCTTGATGACACAGATCCATCAAAGAAAAGGAAGGTTTCCCCCATGAAACCTACATCGAGGAAGAAATACAAAGTAAGCAAGTCGAAGCTTCAGATTGTCCTCATGATCGATGACTTCAATTTGATCATCGCAGTCGTATAAGACGCTTCGCAGGACATTTTGCAGAAAAACTAAGCCAAGCAATAATCCTTGTATGAAAAAATCACGACAGATATGAGAGGGGTACATTAGGCCCTTCACTCCAACCGCACAGTATCCACTAAGCCCCCGCCATCAAAAGAACCAGAGTTGGGAGATGAGCCTGCCCAACTCCGCAGACTAGCTGATGCGACTGAAGCCTACCTTCGTCGAGCGCAAGAAGAGAAAGAACAGGCCACAGTGGCCTTGACGCAATCACAAGAAGAAATGGTAGAGAAACATCAGGTTGCACAAAAGGAGAAAGAGAACCTTCAATCCAAGTTTGAAGAAGAGAGGGCACAATCCAAGCAATAAAAAGAACAGTTTCTCACAGAAAAACTTGAATTTAAAGAAGCAATCGACAGAGAACTTCGCTCTATGATAGGCTTAGAGACAAAGGCATAACACAGAGTGGGGCATCAAGTAGTGTAGCTCGCAGAAGCTATCCAACAGCTACAAAAAAGAATAGCATAATTAGATCTCCGCATAAATCTCAACACTTCGTCGGATGTATGAGATCAAAGAGAAGCAACTTCTCAAAGAACAGTTGAAAGAATCAAATCCCTCACCATGGAATGTAAACAACTAACTGATCACAGTGCCCATACTTATGAGCGAATCACTGAGGATTCTGAATTAAAGGCACTGAAGTCACAACTCCAGGAGGCAAAGCAACAAGCAGATATAATACATGCGTAGTTGAAGCCCCTAACAGCAGTCGAAAGGATGAAGCGATCCCAAGAACAACGCAATGCCCAATAGTAGGTCCACACCATTCAGAGAATATTAATGGAAGTGACTTAGATACTCCAACCAATTCAGGATGAGGCTTGCCAACTATTCACAGAGATTAAAGGTCGAGGAATAGAACTGGAGCAAGTAGTCATTGCAGCTGAACAACGCTTAGAGGGACCTATTAACGAAGCAGTAATACAAGAGTTCGCCGAACAGGAGGCCATGGAAAAACAATAGGTCGAAGCAGCTCGAGGAATTTGAAGCAGAACTACCCATACCCGAGTGACTCAGGATGAGTCATAGGTGAGTGTTGGGGGCCTGTTGGCTCTTGACCAAGTTTTGAGGATCCTTGGTCAGGTTTGACCTACTTTTGGGACTTCGATAGGCTGTCAAAGGTGTAGCGCAAGTCGAAGAAGACATTGTAGGATCTCGGCCCCTTTTTAGGGCCTTTTGGGTTTTGGGCTTATGTAATGGGTATGGGGATGTCGTCCCATGAGTTTACCCATGTTTAGGCCTCTTTTGTAATGTATAAATAGAAATCTAGGCGATGTAAGTGTGCATGTATGTATGCTAAGTGAAAAGGAACAAGTGTGTGATACCAAGTGCTAAGTGCAAGTGGTAGTGTACATGCTTTGTGCATGCCGTGTGAGACTTGCAAGGCTAAGTGCAAGTGATTGTAAAAGATTGAGTAGAAGCTTTGTGCTATAACCTAGCTTGGGGAAGGAGGATCTAGTGAGGTGCGCACAGATCTCCTGTCCTATGCGGAGTAGGATCTTGTGGCTTTGAGCATGTAGTTGATTGACCGAAGATAAAAAAAGAGAATAAGAGTTTGTGGACGTAGCCCCAGGCTAGGGGTGAACCACATATATCCTGTGTTGCTATGCTTTGTGCGATGTATTGATGTGTTTACTTGCTTAAGTGCTTTGATATAGATGAATGATAGATAGATTTGTTAATGATTTGTGCTTAATAATATGGATGAATGCTAGATCTAACCTATGTGAATGTTCTTAGTGCTTGAATAGGCTAGATCTGGGTGAAAACTGCGGTGCTCTGTAATTAGGGTTTTATCTATGAAGTAGATACTGGTTAAATACTGATGAACTATAACTGTTGAGTTCTTTGTTAAGGTGTTGTAATCATAGATCGATGTCCCAGCTAAGTTTGCAGACATCTGAGTCCTACAACCACCCCTTCCTCTACTTCGGGTGAGACTTCATCTGCTTCACAGGTGTTTCTGAAAGGGTTGATAGTTAGGGTTTTGTTGGTGCGTTGTTTTAGCATTGAACCCTAGGTATTCCCCTGTGCTAATAGTTCTTCCTACGGTTTGCTACCTAAAGACAAGGGAGTTGGTTCTTCCTAGGGTTGGTTCCCTAAAGACAAGGGAGTTGGTGCTTCCTAGGGTTGGTACCCTGAAGAAGGGGATTGGTGTCTCCTAGAGTTGGTGCTCTAAAAAGGATTGGTGTCATTCACTCTTTCTTTATAAACCTTGTAATTTTTGTTAATTATATATTTATAATTTATTTTAAATACAAGTCCATTTTTGATATGTTGTGGTAAATAATAAAATATCAAAGTAAATGCTAATTGTTGAAAAATGACAATACTGATTCACCCCACCCTCTCACTATTTCCAACAATTGGTATCATAGTGGGTGCCTTTAGCACAGTCTAACAAGTAGAAGGTAGATCTTGAATATGGATCAACAAGAGGGAATGTCTAACAACAAAGAACCATTATTCAGTGGAGGTGACCATGCTCTATGGAAAATAAGAATAGAAAACTTCTTGTTGGCTCTTGGTTTTGATATCTGGCAATCCATTCTAGATGGTTACACTGCACCAACTACTCCACCCAAAGATGTTGTAGGAAAGAAAATCTACAATGACAACTCAAAACCAGTTAATGCAATTCTAGGATGATTGAAAAATTCTACATGTGTGAAGGTTATGCATTGTAATTCATCCAAAGAAATTTGGGACAAATTGGAGGTTGTATATGAAGGAGATAGCAAAGTCAGGGAAGGAAAACTACAGACCTATAGACCTATAACATATGAAATGAGAACAGGGAATGATAAATCAGCAAAAGATGAAATAGCCTTTAAATCATCTAAAGAAAATAAGAAAGAGGAACATATGTCTCATGAAGATTAGTTAGACATATCCGATGTAGAAGAGGTCGACTTTATAAAGAAACTCCAGAAAGGATCTGGAAAATATAAAGGAAAGTTACCCTTAAAATGTTTCAACTATGCCAGAATTGGACACTTTGCTAACAAATTTACCTATCCCAAGCACTAGGAAAATGATGAAGAATTTCACAACCAGAAAAACCAATACAAGAAGAAATTTTATAAGAAAAATAAAAACTTCTACTCTAAAGAAGACATCAGTTCTTCACATGAGTGAAGATGAGAATTCAGAGCTTCTATTTATGGGAATGAATACTCAAAATAATGATGTAGATGATGAAGAAAATTATGAATTTGAAGTAGAAGTAACTTATTAGTGCTCTGGAGGAACTAAGAAAGTATAAAAAGAAGAACAAGCTACTTAGGGTACAACTTCAAGAATTTGAAGAGTCACAACAATCAAAAGAAATAGATGCATTAAGAACTATCAAAGAATCAGAGCAAATCATCAGTGATTTAAAATCCCAACTCCTGGAAGCTAATAAAATTGAAGAAGTCATTTTAAAACAAATTAGTGATAAAAAAAAAGTATGTGAGAAGCTAGAAGCTGAGCTTAAGCTGCTAAAAAGTGAACTTGAGAAAGAAAATAAGGGATCAAAATTTGGAAATAGTTCAAAGATCTTGGATGAAATTCTCAGTAGTCAGAGGTCACCAAACAACAAGATTGGTTTGGGATACACCTAAGACTCAACCTCTACATTACAAGGATCCATCAAAATACCAATCAGTTATGCAGATGCTCTAAAGGGCTCCTTAAGAAGAGAAGATAATAAAGCAAAGATGATACCATTGAAAATTGTTCCACATAAAAAAAAAAAAATTAATATTCCCTACTAAAGTAAAAAATGACAAGAAGAATACAATCACCAGAAGGAATCCCCCTAATAAATGATCTATTTATTGGATACTATTACTCTTGCAATAATTTTGGTCATAAGGAAGTACACTACAAATCTTATGGACAATACAATAACATAAATGTCTAAAGATTCAAGAACAATAAGTACAATATAGAGAAGAGAAACTGCAACTCATTTTGTCCTTTGCAAAACTTCAATATTGAATGTCAAAAATGTAACAACTATGGTCATAACACCAAAGAATGTAGATTACCGATGCAATCCTTAAAGATAGGAAACCCTAAAAAACACAATAAGAAGATACGGAAAATAAAATCTGAAGTCCCAAGAAAGAAATATGATGAATATACAACATCTAAAATTGATGAAGTTAATAGTAGGATAATGGTGGGTAAAACTTCTAATAAAGAATATAAAAATCAAAGCTATGCATATAAAGTAGATGAAGCTCAAGACAAGAAAAATCCTAAAGAAAAAATTGACACAATTACATAATTTGATAATGTCATGCAAGTAGATTATCCATTACCCAACAAACGGAAAATGAAAAAAGAAAATTCTCAAAACAAGGATAAAAAAGCTTATGGTGCACAAAACAATGATGATGATGATGAACCTTCAATAAGAGATCAACCTGAAGAATTAAGAAATGATGATCTTGGAGGTTTTCAAACACTATTTTGATGATCCATTGAAACTCCTCAAAAATTAGAAACAAAGAGGGGAAGCAGAAATTAGGGAAGACTTAAAACTGTTCATGTTGATACTCCTATGAGTATTGAAGCACAAAAAAATGAATAGATAACTAGGATCATCGAAAGCATCATGGTTTGATGGTATAACTCTATGTAGGTTCTGACATGGTTTGTTGCAGGTCTTCATCTACCTAGGAACAATGCAGGTTATGTATTCTCTCAGTAAAGTCATGTAATATGATCATTCATTAGTTCCAAAGTGGTTATAAGTGGACAAACCCTAAATGGAAGTTAGTCTGTGGGCAAGAAATGGAGTGAGTGTAAAAGTATAAATACAAATATGCTTGTTTCCTTTGTGAGAGAATGGGTAAGGAGGGTATTGAAGTGTAAGAAAACTTTTTGGTCTAGTTTTTGTGATGGTAGTTCTACAACAGTGAGGTAATGATGAAGACAGGTCAAGTACAAGTCTAAAAAATGAAGGGAAAATACTGGAAACTAAAGTTTTGAGAACAATGATTATGACAAAGGTTGTAGCAGGTACTGAGACAGTGACTGGGACAGTGACAGAGAAAATATGAAGATGTATTGGATGGTTGATGTGTGTTTGAGTTGGATGGATAAATAAATCAATTCTAGTTGGATATATTGAACTCTATCATCAAGTTGAGTCATGCGGCAAGCAAGGTATAAAAGTATCTCAGATGAATTTAGAAGAATTGTACGAGAAGCAATGGACAGGTCCAAGGATCATTTGATAATTATGAGCTACAATTGTGCAATGTTCCAGTAGGGAAGTAGTATTTGTAGCAACAACAGTATGTTGTATATAGTGGTATACATGGCATCTTGTAGAGATGACAGGGGGAGAGACCTTGTCAGGGAGAGCAGTCAGAGGAGGACATAGAAGATTGACATGGGGGGTCATTAAGTTAAGACAAACAAAGATTAATCATAGGAGGAGAAACCCTTTTCCATTGATGTCAAAGGGGGAGAGTAACTTCAGAGGAGAGAAGCATCATCATAGGGAGAGTTTTTGTATGAAGTTGGTGTGTTTCCATTAATGACAAAGGGGGATATTGTTGGACATATTGTCAATGATGTCAACAGCCGAATTTATTTTTATGTGATGATTCATTTTTATGATGAATTGTCATTGATGACAAACAGGCTGCAGAAGAACATTAATAAAATATCAGAAGGAAAATCACATTGCATAAACACTATCGGGATTGAAATCCACACAGTAAAAATCCAAAAGAATCGAGGAGGAATTATGTCCACTGATTTAGTTTTTTGGGACAAACCAGGACCGTCGGATTAAGGGGAAGAAAGGGAAGAATTAAATATCAACCAAAAGATCTAAAGCAGGATCTTCGAAAGGTTTCCTAGCCATTAATATCAAGGAGGGACTTCAGATGAATTCTCGACCATCCAATCGATTAAAGTAGAAGGATAGAGTAAATCATGAGATGCTAACCGACAACAAGTAGTCATCATAGTATTATGACTTGTTCGGTAGGTAAACACTTTGGAGGGATTGAAATTCTCAGAGTTCGAGTACCCCATAGCCCCGAAGTCATGAAAAATAAAATACCCAAAGAGTGAAGCTCCTTTCTGCCTAAGCCCATGGTATTAGCTCCTAGACTTATGAAAATCTATCAGAGAAGGGAAGTGTTGATAAGCACTTCAATGGAATTTGCTCCCGAAGAGTTGAATGATTGAAAATACTGGAGTCTTGAAGCATCAAAATCCCAAAGTGAACGAGAACCATCCACTCAATTGCATATCAAAAATTGACCGTCTGATCTACTTCGACAAAATGCACTTCAGAGGGATTGAACCTCTCAGAATTTGAGTAGTCCAGATCCACAGAGTCATGAATGGCCAAAATGAATCTGGACCATTGATCTAAGAACTGATCACATTCGTTGGATGAAGGATTCATATGAACCTATGACCGTCAAAAAATCAGGAGATCCACATCATCAAAACCACGTCAACAAGGACACGTGGCACAAGAAGATGGTGACAAGTGTCTAGGTTGAGATGGCACTTTAGGTTACGTAAATCATGAATCCATGTGACATGTGGAAACCACTCAACTAGTGCCACATTAAAAATTTATGTAACTCTGGGAGTAGGTCCTTCAGGGGAAACTAAATTCTACCACCACTAGCTTCCATAAGCGTTGAAGCACGAAGTCACGAACTAACGTCGATCGTTAATCTAAGATCCTTTGGATTCTCACATGATCATTGGATCAAAACGTAGTGGAAAAATACGTAAGCACTCCCATGTTGACCACTTCGGCGCTGACCAACTCCAGAGGAAATTGAAGCATCAATTACCTGGACCTCCAAAGCCCCGGAGTCTCGAAGTCCCAAGGTAAATAGTGGTTGTCTATATCAACCTTGGATTAAGTCATAGTTGTTGGATTAAGCAATAAAAGGATATGTAAGGATTTTATCTAGACCATTTATTTGGTTCTAGAAATCACACCAATCATCGGATCAACCCTTGTGAGAGGTAACCACTTTGGGGGGTTGAAAATCTGGAAGATTGCATGAGAGAGAAAGTGCCCGAAGGTCGAAGTCCAGAGGACTAGGTTCCAGGCCTCGGTCATGGGAACATCGCTTAAATTAATAAGCCCATGGTTTTGTGCATATGGTCACTTGTAAATGGTTTGAAGGAAACACCTATGTAGAATTAGATTTCTGCAATATTTGCAGAGACATGGAATCCAGTTAAACACAAAATCGATCGACATCTATGATCTATTTATGAAAATCACTCTCACTAAATTAAAAACCTTCACGATAATGTTTGAATAATAATAGAGATTATTGTTAATTTAAAATGAAGATGTGTGATGGTCCAAACAAAGGGATACAATGCTTCATAGCTCACACCAATTGAAATATTATATAAATGAGAAAGAATGGTGAGAAGAAAGTGTCTCTGAAGTCTAGATTAGAATATCAAAACAGAAAGTCCAAGAAGAAGAATTGATGATTCTTATGCAGTGAGGGTAGAAGGGAGGAGCGCAAAAGGATTCATATCCTTTACTAAGTAAATATAAGGGAGTTGGTGCTTCCTAGGGTTTGTGCCCTAAATACAAGGGATTTGGTGCTTCCTAGGGTTGGTTCCCTAAAGATTAGGGAGTTGGTGCTTCCTAGGGTTGGTGACCTAAATAAAAGGGAGTTGGTGATTCCTAGGGTTGGTTCCCTAAAGACAAGGGAGTTGGTTCTTCCTAGGGTTAGTGCCCCAAAGACAAGGTATTTGGTACTTCATAGGTTTGGTACCCTGAAGAAGGGGATTGGTGTCTCCCATAGTTGACGCTCTAAAAAAGATTGGTGTCCTTCACTATTTCTTTATAAAACCTTGTAATTTTTGTTAATCATGTATTTATAATTGATTTTAAATACAATTCCATTGTTGATATGTTGTGGTAAATAATAAAATATAAGATTAAATGCTAATTGTTGAAAAACAAAAATACTGATTCACCCCCCCTTTCTCAGTATTTTCAACAACTACCTCACCAAATTAAATAAATTCTCCAAGACTGTAACACCCCTGTTTCCCCCAACTTGTAATTAATCATTAATTATAATCACCATGCTATGGAATGGGAACAATGCAAATGTATTATTGTTTAGATTGCCAATAATTGACTGTGGGGGTGAAGCCTTGAAGTACTGGCCATGATATCACTACATGAAAGAGTGAGGAAATAGTAGAGAGGGTTGATTATGTCAAAATGACCCAATTTCACCTTACTGAAATAATAAGCCTCATCCTGATCCCAAGGAAAAAGAAGTTAATGAAAGAAGGACTGGTAGTTGAACAATCAACTATCCCCATGAATGGAATCGTGGAGAGTCTAGCTGAGGAGACAGAATATCGTCAACTCGAAGTACCACATAGTGCAGTTTTTCTGCAGGATCAGACTGACTTAAGTTTCTTCTGATAGAAGGAACATGACAGGTCCAGAACCTTCCTAGGGAGGAAAAAGGCGTGCAAGAATAAACAAGAAGGTATACAAGAAGGAGACCATGCCCATAGAGGGAGTTCGATCCAGATATGCTAAGAGGAAGAAAGGAAAAGAAGAAGTTTCTCTCACTACTAGAGAGAACCTAGAAAACCTGACCTGAGTAGAAGGTCATGAGCTTGATGTTGAGGGAGCATCCGCTAAACCTCGTAGAGGTGGGGATAGAGAAAGAATCTCCGAGAAACTACAAAATTTCCCTAGTGATATCATGGCTTGGCACGGGAGTCGCCAGAGTGCTAATAATGAATGCCTCTAAGCCTACGATTGGGTGGAGAGGAAAACACCCATAGTTGCTTGGTTGGATATCAACTGTAATAGATAAGTATTCCATAGAATCTGCAAACTTGAATTTAAATTTATGATTGAATGCTTGTATTTTCTCTATACATATACATCCTTGATATATAGGGATGATGGAATATTATTGTATCTTGTTGGATGCTAGATAATCGTGACTCTGACAATCTAACTGACTGAATATTTTGAGGTAGAGTTTGACCATTATCCCCTTCCAATTGTTTTATGATTACTTTTACCTAGAAACGGAAAACTATCAATAATGGGTTTCTAAATGAATTTGGAACATAAGGCATTGGCCTCTGTACTGGTTAGAATATTTCTCAAATGGATTACTCAGGCATCAATTCCACAAGTAGAGAACTGGGATAGACTCCACAAGACCGTTTGGGTTAGGTCGATCCCTTGATTTACCTTTCCCTATTTTCGAACTTGAGTTATGAGAATGGAAGGCGCTTCCTTCAAACCAGTCATCCAAGTAACCATGGGATAATTTCCACAACCTTAATCTAAGTTAATTTGAGAGATAAGGGTGTAGCCCTCAGAACTTATCAAAATCCTCATATGATCGTAACCATGGAACCTAGTGTTACACTCGACGAGAGATAAGCCTTCTAAGTTTCAAGGCTTTGGGGGTCCGGAGCTCTGAGATGTTGGAATCCTCATAACATCCAGATTGCGTTGAAGGAGACCTATCAAACTGGTAACTTGACGGATGACCGACAACTGGAGGTCAGATACCCTTCATCGTAGGATTCATCCCCTTGCTAAACCCCAATCCACTCCTTGTACGTGAAGTAACATGAGTTGTAGATATGAGGGTAATCGGGATCTCCCCTGACCGTTGGATATACACTGTTGTCATTCTGGCACTGACCAGTTTGGGAGAACATAAGTTTTATAACATCAAAACCCTCGAATGTTGGAGTCGCAAAGTAATGTGGGTCGTCAATCTAAGGTCCTTCAGGATCCCTCTTGGCCATTTGATCGTGGGGATGATTATATCATGTCGAGAGCATGTGGGGGTACATGCATCGAGCAATGGTGATTCCATGTGTGGTGGCATTGTGACATTGTAAATAGGTGTTGGTAACTCGAGGAAAGTGCCACACATCTTGCTAGTGTGTTCTAGGTTGACAGGTGTCCCTCTAAGAGTGGATGAACACTGAAACCTATGGACCTTTGAGATAAAATTGTGATTCATTGATTTGGGGATTCCTTCGAGAACCTCTCCCAACTGTCCGATCAACTAATGGAAGGATAGTGTGTAGTACTCCATTGAATTTCTACTCCGGGAGAGAAAGGGAATTAAACAGTCAGAACCTATGAACACTAAACTCATGAAGTAACATGGACCGTCGATCCAAGGGTGCTTCAGGATCTCTCCCATCCATTCAATCTAGATCATGGTCATTCTAGTGTTGATCTACTCCGGGGGAAAAGGAGTATTAAGTGGGTGGAACCCGCAAACTCTGAAGTTGCAAAGCAACATAGGCCGTATATCTCGGGATCTACGTGGACCTGTATCGATCGTAGAAAAAAATGTATTGGGATGGTTCCTAGAGACCTTAAGTCTGGAGTGATGTGGCACGCTGACGTCACATAGGGTGACATGGACCCATGTGCGACATGCCACATGTCACCTTGATTCATGCTTTTTACAAACCTTATATGCCAATTGGAAAGTGACAGTGTCTCCCATTGATAGGGCCACATGTCATCTCTATTCTTTGTTGCATGTCATCCCCTGGTGTGTGGTTGCTTGACCTAATGGCTAATGGGACCTTGATATTTCGAGATTTTAGAACTCCGAGAGACTTAGGGTGTTAGAACGTATGCTTAAAAAAGGGTTGAAGGCCAGAGCTACGTGGAAGGACCTCAGTAGTTCAGGAGTTTGGAACTCCGGGAGGTTTAGGATGTTAGGATGTATGCTCCAAAGGGGTTGAAGGTCGTAGCTATGTGGCAGGATTCCAAGGCTTCGGAGTTCCAAATGGTTTGGGTGTGGTATAACGGATGAGTCGAAAGGCTCGAAGGCTAGTGCCACATGGTAGGACCATGGGACTTTGGAACTCCAGGAATGAATCACACATGGATAGGAAGGACAAAGGGCCGAAGACTCGGTGAACGTGAAGGGGAGGGAAAAATCCTCTGTAACCATCTCTCCAGCGATCATTTCATCGCTAAGGGACGATGACCATGGTCAAATCCATGCTAGGTGTAATGGTACGAATGAGGTGAATCCACATGGGTGACATGTGGCCTTTGACCAATGATGCTTGCAGAACTTTGGAAGGGCATAAATTCTAATCTAGAGCTCGGATTTGAGCATGGTAACAATGGTTGGAAATATCTTGACAAGCATAAGGTGATGGAGATCTCAAGAAGAGGATTCAATATGATGAAGGAAAGAGAAATTTTGATGCCCCATCCCTTAAAAAGGTACTTAAGGGGTTGGGTGTGTTACAAAGTGGTATCAAAGAGGGAAACAATAGTTGGCCTGCTTGGGCTCACGAAAGAGTCAATTGATTAGTGTTATTTCTCATAAAACTTTAATGGAGAGGGCACCCTACCCTACCCTATCTAGCATAGCATGATTCAAACACAGGCCTGGATGGGACAAAGAATAGTCATAAGACTAGTTTACCAAGACTAAGATGAGATTGTTGAGAGTAATACTATCGTATGGTAATTATCTACATAAGTCCCTTGAGGAGAAGGATGCATATTAAAATTCAGTTGGGATTTTACCCAATGAGATTGAATCATGCTAGATTGTGGGAGAAGAAGCCCATCATTTATTTTAGCGAAATGATAGCTAGACCTACAAAAGTGGGCTTATGACACCTCTATTAATTAAAATCGTTGGTTAAATGAAGGATTTGGAAATGGGAGAACAATCCTCCATGTCTAGAGGCCTCATTGGAGTAGGTGAGATCAACCTGCTTGACCTATTATAATTGAAAGACTTCCTGCTAGGGTAATCTCTCTTTGAAAAATAAAGGAAGTCATGAGGAATGAGAATGAACCTCATGGAAGAAGTGAAATGACATGAGAAAGTTCAAAATTTCATGGTTGGGCTAGGGAAGTGTGTACCCCTACTAACTAAGGGTAAGTCTATACATGAAAATGCAAGAGGAAAGTAAGTGGAACCCGCCTGCACTGTAGACATGGGTATAATGCTTGGTGCAGGTAGATATATTGAAATGCATATCGCAAGGATAGAGAATGCATATGATATGCATACATACTTATTATAGTCTATCATTGAATGTAAAATATGGTGATTTCATAGATCATATGGTTAGTGATGATCTGACTATGGTAGCATAAGTAAAAGGTTGATGATGTTGAGTACATAGTACCTTATGAGGATAAGGTAGAATGTTTAATGAAATGTTGATCTTGAATGTAGTAAAGGAAGTGTTGTGACACTTCTATAGGACCAATGGATCAATTTGACATCCAGAGGTGGATGATATCCATATAATGCATGGCTTGGTATACTCGAGTAGTAGTGAGAGGGAATCTAGAAAAGGATTTCCTTGATAAAAATGTATGTTAAACAAAATTGGTTGGATGCATGAAAAAGAATCTTGATAAGCTGTCTTGTTTCCTTGGGAATTGTTGGAATTTCCCAAATGGTGTTTCTAGATTGTTGAATAACTTTATACTAGTTGAGGAAAAAATTCCTTCTTACTGGTTGTTGGCATATGGAAAGGGGGACATAGTTATGATTATGTATATTAAACTTTCCATGTGGATATCATGTGAATGTCTGGAAGCTCTCAGCAGGGAGAGCAACTCAATGTTGGGTATCTCTATGAAACTTGCCATAAGAATGGTAGCAAGATCCTTGGGAGGAGGATATGGAAGTTTGATATGTCCATGTGTATGAGTGACATGGAAAAGGTGCAAGAAATGAGCTTGCATGATGAATGTTTAGTTGTTCTTATTTATGATTGAGTGCATGGATGTAATGCATCGTAAGGTTACTTGATATAAGGAATGATATTAAGATCGAATATATATGAATGAATGATGTTAAACGTGCAAATGATGCACATGTATGATGTATGAGTGAAATGTAAGGCAAGAATTACACTTGCCCGGATTGAATTAATCATATTATCAACTCTTTCGAAGTACTCAGAGATATTCTCCTCATATTTCATTTTTAGGCCTTCATATTGTACTTTGAGAGTCTGGAGTTTGGCCCTCTTAACCTTGGTATCTCCTACATATATAGTTTCCAATTTGTCATAGATTTGTTTTGCATTATTACAGTTTAGTACCTTAGCAAGAATTTTCTTACTTATTCCATATTCTAGTGTGTTTAAGGCTTTTGCATGTTCCCAAAACTTTTTCTTGTATTATGCTTCTGTGGGCGTGGATTTTGGAACATCATATCCCTTTTCAACTAATTTCCATACTTCCAGTCCAATGGACATTAGATAGATTTTCATTCTAACACTCCATAAGACATAGTCTTTACCATTAAATAGAGGGATTTTTGATGACATCTTCAACTGCTGATCCATTCTGATGTATATTCCTCTTCAAGTGATTTAAACCTTTTGTGAAGAGACCCACTCTGATACCAATTGAAGGATCAGATATTGTCACTGAGAGGGGGGTTGAATCAATGACATAGTGATTTTATCAATTTTCTTTTATTTATGCAAACACAATTTTGACACAATATTTTATCGTGGAACCCAAATGGGAAAAACCACAAACACTTTTATATTAACTACAAAATTTGTTTTGCATGTTACATAGAAGGAAGACATACTTCCTTTTTTATCAGCACTAACTGATCAGGATGCACACACCAACACCAACTGGTAGGAGGCTATGATCAACTGTTTAATCAACTACAATTGGAAAGGAAGCACCAACTCCCTCTGTAGGCACCAAACTGCCCTTGCACCACCCAACCACCCTTTTTGCATAAGTAATATCATATTTCCTTCCCGGAATCTGCTTCAGCTTTTGATCTTCTGATCTGGACTACAGAGACACCTTCTTCTCAACACACTTCCTTGTTTATATATTCTTCAAAGCAACGTGAGAGTGACACACCGTGTCCCTTGGTTTTGAACCATCACACCTCTTTTTTTAACTTAACCATAATCAATGATTATTATTTTTACTGTGAGGTTTTTCGTAAATTGATCACATATGGATCAATTTAATCCTTTAAAACTCGATCTTGAATCTCTATTATTTTTACAGAAACCAAATTCTGCGGAGGTTCTGCCTTCAAACCATTACATGTGACTGAGCGTTATAGAACCACGGGCTTACCAATTACACCGATGTATTGTATTTTCATTTAAATCTCTTATATCATATGACCAACGACGATGACCAGACACTAGGAAAAATGAGTGCTTGAGCGCTTATCAGAATCAACGGTCATGATTCAATATCCTGATGAGATAGACGGTTGACGAAACTTTTCCCTTCGAAACTTTGGGGTTTCAACTTTTCAAACCTTCGAATCAGATCGTTCATTTTATTTCACGAAAACAAATCAATGGTCGAATTTGATCCTTACACTCATCCTTTCATTGTTTAATCTGACGGCTAGGACTTAATCAAGCATCGTGATGGATGGACACCATTTACTTCGGGAATTTGGCTATTTCAACTTATGCTATCCTTCCACTATAGTAGATCAACAGATGAGAATGCTCCCAAAGTGTTTCTTTAGATCAGACGAACCATGTCTACTTTGGGATTTTGTCCTTCCAGAGTGACGTAACTTATTTGACATCACGTGTTGACATGGCATGAGCCAATTTCCTCTTGACACATGTCATCATTTGATTATGCCATGTGTACTTTTTGATGCAGTATTCTTATGTGGTCTGCCACGTGTCCTTATTGACGTGGTCTTTCACATGTCCTTGCTAACGTGGTCCGCCACACGTCCTTGCTGACATGGTCTGTTGACATGATCTGCCATATGTCTTTACTGACATGGTATGTTGATGTAGATCTCCCACACGTCCTTGATGATGTGGTCTACTGACGTGGTATGCTACATGTTTTCTTGAATCAGACGGTTGAGGCTTACTTCGGATGATCCAGCGGTCGAGATTTTATTTCGGCTCTCCGGGTCTCCGGACTTCGGGGATTTCAAATCTCAAACTGATGCTCTGGATCAAATGGACTAGATTCACTTTAGACGATCTTACGTTTGAGATATTCTTTGGATGATATGATGAATGATATCTACTTTGGATGATCTGACGGTCGATAATTTATTTCGACTCTCCGGCTCTCCGGGCTTCAGGTATTTTAAATATCAAACTTAATTCTTGAAGTGAGATTTTTTCAGAGCATAACCTCCTCTTATATCTAGACCCGAAGTGAATGATGTTTGTTTGATCAGGATCTTAGATAAACGGGTCGATATTTCTGTGATGCAGCTTTGCCTTGGTTTAAATCCAATGGCTCTTGGGTATTCGGGTAATCGAGATCTCATCCTTTTCTTATCCTATCCTTCCACTTTAAATTGATCCGACAACTGACGGGAATTCGGGTAATCGAGATCTCAGATCTCAACCCTTGCTTATCATGTCCTTCCACTTAAGGTGATCCGACAACTGACAGATATTCATGTGATTGAGATCTCAGATCTCATCCCTTGCTTATCCTGTCCTTCCACTTAAGGTGATCCGACGAATGACAGATATTCAAATGATTGATATCTTATATCTTAGCTTATCCTGTCCTTCCACTAAATAGTGATCTGATGGTTGACGGGTATTCGAATAATCAAATTCTCAGATTTTTTCATCTTATCCTGTCCTTCCACTAAAAAGTGATCCAATGGTCATGAAGACATTCGAAGCAGATCAACGATCAAGGATGATTGTGGAACCATACCTTGCGAGTGATTTAACTCGTCACCAAAACTCCACAATTTGAAGTTGTGCATTGTTGGTGAGTCAACCACAATCCTTGATCTTCGAGGCTATAAGATCTGAAGGTCCTAACTATTTACGGGATTGGAAATAGCATGACATTTAATTCTCCTTTCGATCTCCGCAATCTATCTTTGTCATTGATCTGGCGATTGTGCATCTGATGGTCACGACTTAATCTGACTTAATATAATCATTTGTTAGATCAACCACTGTCGTCAATATTTGGGTTTATGAGATCTGACGATCTAGACTGATTGTGGGATTGTAACTAGCGATTAGTTTAATTCTTCTTTCTCTCTCCGCAATTCATCCCTGTCGTTGATTTGGTGATTGCGCATCAACAGTCTTGATTTGTTATGAGTTTCATCATGCCATACCTACTGAGTTTCAACGCGCCATCTCTTTTGAGCTTTGATCTTCATTTGTTAACTCTCCTGAGCTTTAATCTCTGCATATCTTCACATCAATGATATCGACTGTTGACATCAATGACAATACAACAATGACACTATGTCCAACATATATCTTAGAACATGATTTGTAGTTATCTAATGCTCATGTATGGGTTCCACCTGGAACTAGCTTAAGGTGTTTACAACAAAGCAAATATATGGTCAAGTATTTACTAGATACATCAATGGACCAATCAATTGCCGATATAGGGACAGGTCTATTAGATCAGAATCCAAGTCTCTTATTTTTCTTTAATTTGTGGTCATAGGAGTGGCCATGGATTTGCAATCCATCATTCCAAATTTCTGAAGAATCTTCACTGCATACTTTCCTTGTCCAAGGAATATTTCACCATGCTTCTTCCATACTTCTAGTCCCAAGTAATAGTGCATGATACCAAGATATTTCATATCGAGCCTAGAAGATAATTCCTTTTTACAATGGGTGATGAGATACTCTACACCTGTCAAGAATAAGTCATCGACATACAACAATAGAATCACAGGTGCATTGTTTACAACATTGTAGTAGATATTTGGATCTGCATGACTCTTAGAGAAACCAAGTCTTATTAAGTCATTGTCAATTCTGGCACACCAAGCTCTTGGATCTTTCTTGAGTCTGTATAGGGATTTATTTAATCTGAAAACATGAGTGTCTCTGAAATGTACCTCAAAAAATTGAGGTTATTCAATGTGTACTTCTTCTTCAATTTCTCCATTGAGAAAAGTTGTCTTTACATCCATCTGATGTAGACTCCATTCCATGGAAGAAGCAAGAGACATAATGGCTCTAATAGAAGTATATCTGGAAATAGGAGCAAAGGTTTCATCATAATCTTCTCCCTCCTTCTGGGAGAAACCTCTAGCTACGAACCTTGCCTTGTATTTTTCCACGCTTCCATCTACTGCATGTTTGATCTTATATACCCATTTTGAAGTTTCCATTGATTTTTCCTTGGGTCTAGGCATGATTTCCCACATGTCATTTTTTATGATAGATTGGTATTCTTCTATCATGGATTCTTTCCACTATTTCTTCTGAGTTGCTTCTTCAAATGTGGTGGGTTCTTCATTTATAAGTTTTTTCATGCATGCTGCATAGTTGGAGAATCTTTTAGGATTTTTTCTTTCTCTGAAGGTTCCACTTGGAGCTTTGAGTCTTTTTGCTTCTTGTATAGTAGCTTCAAGCCAAGCTGGACGTTTTCTAGTTTTGGGAAAAATGACTGATTCAATAGGCTCACATGGTTGCATAGAATAATCAAGTTGTTCTGGTTCTTTGTTCTGGATTTCTGGAAGACAAGTGCTTTCTTCTTTAGGATCTTCATATTCTTCTTCTTCTTCTTCCATGGATTCTTTTATAGATTTCTTGAAGGCCATCTTCTCATTGAAGGTTACGTCTCTTCTAACTTCAATCTTATGTTGTTCTAGAATATAGATTATGTAGGCTTTGGATGATTCACTATATCCAACAAATATGCCCTTCTTTCCTGGGGATTCTAGTTTCTTCCTTTTATCCTTGGGAATATGAATGTAAACATGGCACCCAAATATTCTTAAGTGTTCCACATTGGGTTTCTTTCCTGAGAAGGATTCTTCTGGACTCATATCCTTCAATATGTGGTGGGGACTTTTTTTCTGAACATATATTGTTGTCATGGTTGCTTCTCCCCATAAATACATCGATAAACCTTGATCGTTCATTACTCACGCTTTCCTCAATGGATCTATTCTTCCTTTCTACTACACCATTTTTTTAAGGATTATGAGGAACAATTAGATCCCTCCTAATCCCTACTGATTTGCAAAAGGAAACAAATTCCTTGGATGTGTATTCTCCTCCATTATATGTTCTCAAAGTATTTATTTTCTTGCTTGTGAGGTTTTCTATTTCTGCTTTAAATTCTTGAAACTTGCTGAAAACTCCATCCTTTGTCTTCAAGAGATATAACCTAGTCTTTCTTGAGTAATCATCTATGAAGGTTACATACTAAAGAGAACCTCATAGAGATTTGACTGACATCGGGACGCAAACATTTGAATGTATTAGATCTAGGATTTCCTTAGATCTATTATTGCTACTTGAGAATGGCTTCTTAACATTTTTACCAAGAGCAAATCCTCTGCAATTTCCTTCATGTGTAGATTGTAGTTCCGGTATTTCTTCAACCATTTTCTTGAGGAAAGGTAATGCTTGATAGTCAAGATGAGCATACCTTCTATGCCAAAGTTCATTGGGATTGACTTCATCATTTATAAGAGTTTCATCATTACATTCTAGTAGTATGTATAAACTACCTTCACGAGTTCCAATAACTCTAGCATTCTCTATGTTGGAGTCTCTAGACCAAGATAGTACTTCACCATTTACAAAGGCTATTATATTTCCTTTTTCTTCTAGGAAAGATATAGATAGAATTTTATTTTCTAAACTAGGTACATATAAGACATTACTCAAATGAACATTGTTACATGATTTCAATTTGATGGAGGCTTGACCAATTCCTTCGACTGGATAAGTGTTCTTGTCTCCAAGTTCTACCTTGTAGGATGTCTTATTTTCATTCAAACTGGAGAGTCTAACCCGGTCTCCTGTCATATGCCTGGAAGCTCCACTGTCAATTATCCACATGCCATCTTCAAGAGTTCCTGTAAGAGATGAATAGTGTATATGATCTATCTTTTCATTCATGATTTTTGTTGACTGATAACTAGTCAAACTTTGACTTTAACTAGTCAAACATTGACTTTGACCTAAAATTTCAACCATGACATTTTTCCTTCTGAGAGTTCCAATAGGTGTGTTGGACTAAGGCGCACTAGACTATCCTCTTCTTGAGAAAAGTGTTCCATCATAAGGTGTTGGGAAAGAGGTTTTAGGTTTTGCAACTACACCTGCTAGTAACCATAGCGGTAGTGCTTAAGTAATTGCACCTTCTAGAAACCCTAGCGATAGTTCTTCAATGAGATTTATAATATTATGGCTTAGCTTCCTTCCAATGGTTATACTTACTGAAGGAGGTGTAGGCCCATAACCTATTATAAAATTGGGTGTGCTCATTTAACCATAGAAAATATAGCAATATTGTCACCCAACCATAGGCACAAAGGCCACCCTCGAGCTCCTTAACCTTGACAAAGAGAATAATTATGGTAGCAGATCAATAGCCAACCAAGGTTAGCGCACCAAGAAAAGATAACCAAAGGCCAAGAAAAAAGTCTAAGACAAAAACTAAAATTTCAGTTGCAGCTGCAACTCCTCTCCAAACTTGCACACCACTGGTCTTATGCAGTTGTGAGTGAGTGAGTCACAAATGATCTCTAGAACCATCTATTTATACTGCTCCATCTTAATTGACTGGGCCTAATTCTCTTCCTGGGGGGATAATAACTCAATATTAATTATTATATTAGGCTGACTTGTCTTCTAGGGTTATTATCCAAGTCTTTAGGATTTCTCTTTCTTCTCAGAATATTATAGTCTTGTCAAAGGTTAAAAGTGGAGGTTAATACCTCCTGCAGCTACCATAATATCAACACTTTCAAGGTCATGTAATGGATGATGAGGTGGATAGGGGTTTATACTTCATATATCAATGAGTTTCATGACATACAAGGGCTTGTATTATCTCATTTATGGGTGCCTTTGTAGCAGGTGTGTTGCACCTTTTTCCTTGATGCAACCTTTTTCCAAGCCCATTTATTTCCTCTTGGTCTTTCAGGATGTTTCCAGGTTCAAGCCATAGTGGGGCTTCTACCTAAGAATGAAAAATTGTGCCCACCTTGACTCTACCCTAGTCACATCATGCTTCCCCAAGTTGGAAACATGTGTGGGGATTCTACCTAAGTAATAAAAACAGTGCCCACACATGTCGCTCACTAGTTGGAATTTTATTATTAGTCATTCTTTTATAGGTCCCATTAGTTTTTTATGAAATACTTTTCATTGTCCTCGAGATCCCTGGGCAATAATCTATAAGGTTAATGTGATAGGCTCTTATCTTTTTCCAGCAACCATCCCCCTAGGCCTTCAACCCCTTCTTCTCATGAAATGAGGTACATGCCCTTCTTGGGTCACTAAATTCAAAGGACCTAGAAGAGGGAAATGTGATGGGAACATAATGAGCTGAAAGTGGTAAGTATGGTCGGGAATGGTATGATAACCCCTGAAGGGATCCCCAATTGCAAACCTTCCCAAAAGGTTGGCCACTTACTAGGAAATCTATGAAACTCACCAAGGTGAAATCGGGTCAAAAGTATAATGTCCAAGCAGGCGTTCTATAATCAAAAGAGGCTTAAATACAACATGTTTAAATGCCTTAATTATTAGGGTGATTACTTGCCACAATACATGACTTGTACCGCATGGAGCAAGACCCATCTGCCTTCCAAATGTTGGATGGTGTGGTGGATGCGCTAACAATGGATCCAAAATGTGGTGATAGAGTGAGCTTCCATATGTGCAAGTGGAAATTTCTAGTCATGTGGTCTTTTGGAACTCCATATATGAAACCTGCGGGACTCAAGACATCATCTCCTTAGTTATCCCACAAAATGGGGATAACAGGACCTTCTTCAAAATTTCTTTGAGCCTTGCTGAAAGAATCTCTATATTCTAAAGCAAACTCAATAATGTATCCTTCCTTCACTCAAGCCAACCAACAATCAATACCCTGAGTCCACTTGTTAACTAGCACCTTCAAGCTATCAACTATGGCTTGATCCCAAACTATTGGCTCCAATGGAAACACACCCGAATTGATAGTAGCTTGCCTCTTTAGCCATTCATGCAACAGATAACAAAATTTTGTGAAGAAGAGCTCATGAATATTCAAGTAAAGATATATTCCTTTCCATTCCTTCATGTTCACCCTCAATCCTTACATCTATCGCAGGGAAAACCCATCTTCTTTCATTTTTATCTAGTCTTGAATCTCCTCCTTAGAAGGCTTCCAACTCATTTTTATTTTCCTTCATCAATCTCAAGAAGAACTTAGGTCCCAACAATGAAACCATTTGTTAGGTGTTTTCTTTCCATGCGTGTGCACATCTTGTCCTTCTTAACGCTGGGGATTTTTATACCCAAGGTTCATCCAGAGTTGTCCAACAAAAACCCCAAAGCACCGACATATCAATCCTCATCCAAGGCCAAGGAAGGCCTCACTCGATATGTAGAGAGGATCACAGATACCATAGGGTCTTGTGACAGGGATGAAGGGTTAAACACGAAAAATTCACCGCAATTGGCATTCATGTAACTCATGTCTGATAAACTATTAGGACTAAGAATTAAGAAAATACACACACATGATCAACTCATACATAATAGACACAGAATAAACCAGGATTGGAATATCTTTATTATTTTAAGCATTCCATCATGTCATAGATATACATTGCACAGGACAACCACATATGATATCCATATAACTTCATATCTTTACTATATAAAACCTCAAAATTACAACATGTTACACAATGCACCTTTGCTCAAAACTCAGACATAGAATAGACATAGGACTATATTCAAAGCATTACAACAATAAAGAGGGCTCAAAGTGAGCTCGATACTAATATCTAAGCCAACTCAAAAAATCTAACTCTATTTTTCATGTTAAATCTTCCTTTTATAGATTTCTCTGTTGGGGAGCATTGTCTCTTTCTGCTTTGCTCCACTCGTTTGTCTGGTACATTTGCCTCACACGCTTATGGTGCCATTTAACATTCCACGTATACTTTCTGCATCAAGGGAAATCTTAACTTCCTAGTCATCTTGTTCTCTATCCATCCCACGTCTTTGTATGTTGTTGTTAGTAATGATTCGGGAATATTTATTGATGATTCATTTCTTGATTCTGGCGCAACTAACAAAACTTGAACCAATGCATACTTGGTGATATTTAAGATTGGCACGCTATTGACAAAACTTGATCCAATGTGCACTCTAGGAAATTCCTCACGCACTTCCTTAGGTTCTCAAAACTATGGAATGAACACGCCCAACTTCGTTTGTGCACGTGCACCAAATTGAACCCAAAACTTTGAATGCCAACATTGATCATGTGAAAACAAATGCAATTAATTTGATAAAATTTACCTATATAATTCATGTCTTATACAATTTATTATCTATTTAATAATTAATGAGAGAGTTGGTTATTCATGATAGAATGTATAATGTTGAACAAATATGTATATTAATTAATCATAACTAACATTATAAACTAAAATATGAAATCTGACGTATTGATCAAATAAATCCCTAAATAAAACACACAATTAAAATAAAAGATATTGAATGAATGTTATGATTAATGTGTCGATCTCGATGGTTAATGTTGAATGAATATTGACATATATGTTTAAGTGTTATAATTTGACCACGAGTGTCTCTTGTGAAAGTTCATAAGAACTTATAAATATGAGATGAGGATAGAAACTTATTTCGACCAAACCTACATTGGCTAAGATAGAACTATGTGTACTACTTGATACCAAAGAGCCTTGGAGATAATTGAGGGATACAAGTCTTATACTTGTCAAAAGTTGAGTAAATCCTTGAAAAATGTTGTGACTTTTGATGCTTACTGTAATCACCCATGTGATGAATTAATAGATCATCCCATAAAGCATACAAAATACTAGTCTCAGTAGAAGGACCCATACCATAGAGAGTGGGATCATTCAACCATAAGGACCGGAGAAACTATGAGTTATGAATGATGAAGGAATAATTTATTTCTCAGTGAATTATGGGGATGGGGGCTATGAGTGATGAAAGAATGATTTATTTATCTATGAGTGATGAAAGAATGATTTATTTATCCATGCATCAGGAGGGGGGCGGAAATGGGATGTAGATAAAGAAAAATTTATGAGTTATGAATGATGAAGGAATAATTTATTTCTCAGTGAATTATGGGGATGGGGGCTATGACTGATGAAAGAATGATTTATTTATCCATGCATCAGGAGGGGGGCGGAAATGGGTTGTAGATGAAGAAAAATTGATAGATGTCATTTGGTATTTTAATTATGGATGTAATCTATATTAAAAATCTTGTATTTGCGCAATCATCCCACATTACATGATTTAGTCTAATTTATTATAGTGCATGTTTTTTCATAAGTGAATGAGAGATTAATAGATTAAAAATATAATAGAACAATATAACGCCTATATAACATGAGTAATATATATAATATATGAAATATAATAGAAAAAATATAGGGAATTAATTTAGTCAACATAAAGTAAAGGTTTAAAAGGGAATTAAATTTAGATTAAGTTTGCATGTTAGGTTATAGGGATGACAACCACTTGCAGGGATGAGAGTAACTAAGAATTGAATATATCATGAAGGAAGAGTTAAAAGAATGCGGAGGAAAACTACTTCTACATTTACTTTTATTATTTTAGGTGTATTTTCTCTATGTGATGGAGAAATGTTGGTATGGTCTATGATCATTAGTTGTGTTCATTTCCTATTCACTTTTCTATGTTAATATTTGTTGTTAAGGGATTATAATTGATTAGTTAAGTGGGGGAAGTAATGTCATAACAATGATAGATAAATGTATTTTAATAGAAGAGGGTAGTTGGTATATTTTTGGTGGAGGTAAACTCGGCGGTCCTCATCCATGTGGTTGAGGAGTTTGTTTGAGTGGAGAGTCATATGTCCTCCACTGGTTGTTAACAATAACTCATCTTCAATAAAAAACATGTGGTTTCTCTTTGCAAAAAGACTTGTAGTTGAACTATGGAATAAGTAAGTCCATTCAAGTTTTTATAAATTGTTATTATTTGTTGTAATTTTTTTACATTTAATGGAAATTCATCTAAAATTTATTATCATCTAATTGAATTATATGAACATAAACTCTCTAAGTAATAGATTTAACAAGGTTTTGATTTATGAAGATTTATGTAGATCTATTTTATTTTCTTTATTTACTTGCACTGTAACTTAGCATGCTTAGGGAAAATTTGTTGTTGAACTTAACTATAGCTATATTCCTAGTAATATTTCATATTGTGTTGATGATAGAAACAAGAATAGATGTTACAATTGGACTAATAAACTACTCTAAACTAGACATAGAAGAGATAGTCCTTACAATATGAAATTTTCTCTTAGGTACTCTCATATACCTACCCACTAGGAGGTGCATTATGTAGTCCACCCCTATGACCCATTCATGTGTGACCCACTCAATGATGATACAATATCTCTCAATTAATTCTCTAA
>JZKD02S1079401.1:0-13166 GCA_000966675.3 Picea glauca | reverse complement strand
AGTACGATAGAAGTTTCTCTTTGTTTGAGAAAATCTTGATGTTTTCCAATGGAAAGACATTCTGCAGAGAGGATCTTATCAATGTCATATATGTTAATATCGAAATTTGTCACAACGTCCCTGCACTTGTATTTAATGTTTCCGATATCATAAGCTCGAGCTGCCTCTTCTTCCGAACCTGTGAAAGCCAAAAACCCATACAGCTCATTTGCTGGACCATTTCTAGATGATCAGGATATAGAGATATAAAAAAAACTTACTGTATTTTCCGAAATATATATCTCTGTTGTAGACGCCGCCTTTTCCTATTCGTGCTTGCCATTTTCCGCCGGACCTTTTCAAGTACAGAACAATACACGTCCTATCAGTTTAAAAATGCTCTCAATGAACTAACAATTTTCTATTTTGTTCTATATTCTGGTACAAGTTTTTATTATGTACCAGTTCTCAATGAACTAACAATATTCTATTCTGTTCTATACTTAGAGGTGATCTATCGTTGTTGAGACAAACCTAGTAACTCCACGGTACTTGGATGTGCCGTTGGAGAACGAGGTACTTGTCTTGTAACATATAACATAAATCAGAGCACCTGAGTGGGCCCAATGGTTAAGAACATGTGTTATCTCCGGGGAGGTCACAAGTTCAAAACCGGCGGGGGCTAGGGATGCTCATATTAGCCCGTTGTGACAAGGCTGGAAGGGTAGACGACCCCTGGGATAGAGGTTCATGGTGGAATCCACTTCAGTGGGCCTCAGGACGTCTCGGCCCCTGCTGAGTCACAAGTTTCTGGTATATCTGGTAGAGGTTCATGGTGGAATCCACTTCAGTGGGCCTCAGGACGTCTCGGCCCCTGCTGAGTCACAAGTTTCTGGTATATCTGGCTTGTGGGTGGGCTGTTAAACGGTCTACTTTTTAAGTTTTTTGGTTAGAATTGGTCATGTAAATTTGGAAAAAAATACTATTTTCTGTTGTTTAAATTGCATTTCTGAATGTATAAATGAATTCAGCCCAAATCCTAAACCCTAAACTTAGCCACTCAAATCTGCAGATCCAACCATTCATTATTGGATTTCGACCAAAATTCACTGAACTTAGACTTGGAAATAATGGAGTAAGCGTCAGTTGTAAGCGCCAGTTGTAAGCACCAGTTATAAGCTTCAGTTGTGAGAGTCAGTTGTAGGCGTGTTAAGAGTCAATTCATAGTTAAGAGTCTAGTTGTCTTTGGTTTGCATGTAACCAACTCGGTAGAGTCTTTTCCTATATAAGGATGTAATCCGTCTTCATTGAACAATAGAGAAGTGAGCGTAGCCTCACCGTGTATTTGTTTCACATATTTTATCTTGGTATCAGAGCTGGTTGGAGATCTAGCTCTCTCTGAGGCGAGATTCAAGAACAAAATATTGAATTTGTTTTTTGAGAGTGCCCCCCTATACAGTGGTAGAGAGCGCCGACGCTCTCACACTTATAAAATTGAATTTTTTTATCCTCAGCACTCACATTGAATGCTTTTAAGAGCACTGTTGCGCCGACACTCCCCCTTCTACACGTAGAGAGCAAAAATGCTTTTAAGAGCGTTGTTGCGCCGACACTTCCCCTTCTACACGTAGAGAGCGCTCACTGCTCTGCCTAACGCTCACCCTGCAATTTATCTAGTGCGCTAGCACACCTAATCATTTCTCCAAGGAGTGCCAACATCATTTATTTGGTAAAGTGTGAGTTTCTTGGCATGTGTGGTTTTTTGAAGATTGCGTGAGTTTTGAAAAAGAGTGCCACCACTTGTGAAGTGCATGCAAATGAGAAAGGGGATATATATTTTACAATCGTGAAAGTTTTTTTTCAAAAAGTGGATTCTTTGTAAGGTTTAAACTTTTCCTTTGTGAGTGAGGTATAATTTNAATTTTCATCATTACATACCCTTTCCTAAAGGTGGCCTTCTTTTCAGACTCATCCATCCAACCAACCAAGTATCTAATGATAAAGTAGTGTATGAAGTCAATGAGAAATTCTTTGGGGTATCATGAGAAATATACACATTCACTTCGTCCATACAATGAAGCACAACATCAATGTCTTTATCATTCTCATGGTACTTATCATACAACTCTAAAATCATAGCATCTTCCAGAATGTTGTTATAAGTTTCTTCAATATTCCCCAAATATGGCCTCATCTCCCACCATGATTCATCTTTATACCAAGGGAAACCGTAGGCATCATGAAGCTATTGTATTTTCTTAGTAAGTAGCATGGGAAATTCTTGACTAGGACTAACACTAATCCCTCCATAGTTTCTATATAATGTTTGATACTATGGGATTTCAACCCATTCATCTTAAAAAAAACCCATTGATGAACAATCTCATATAATACAAAAGATGATACAAAGATGCACATTTTATGTGGACCATCTTCATTATCACTGGTTAGAGTCCATGTATCAAGCGCATCTTCCCTAAAGAGAGACCCCAAGTTAACCATAGTTTGGGTACGTTCTAAACATAATTATATAATAAAAGGCTAAAACTCTTGGACCATAATAAAATGTTATTGGCTTTTAACACTAAATGTTATTGGCCTCGAGTTTCAATTTCCAGATTTCCTGCTGATCAGTCACAAGCGAGGCAATCATGTTGGAAATCGTACTATGCAATTGTGGATTGTATAGTACGATAGAAGTTTCAATTTCTTGCTGATCAGGCACTACCGAGGCAATTTCTTGCTGATCAGACACTGCCGAGGAGGCAATCGTGTTGGAAATCCTCCTACTATAACATTGTGGATTGTATAGTATGATAGAAGTTTCTCTTTGTTTGAGAAAATCTTGATGTTTTCCAATGGAAAGACATTCTGCAGAGAGGATCTTATCAATGTCATATATGTTAATATCAAAATTTGTCACAACGTCCCTGCCCTTGTATTTAATGTTTCCGATATCATAAGCTCGAGCTGCCTCTTCTTCCGAACCTGTGAAAGCCAAAAACCCATACAGGTCATTTGCTGGACCATTTCTAGATGATCAGGATATAGAGATATAAAAAAAACTTACTGTATTTTCCGAAATAGATATCTCTGTTGTAGACGCCGCCTTTTCCTATTCGTGCTTGCCATTTTCCGCCGGACCTTTTCAAGTACAGAACAATACACGTCCTATCAGTTTAAAAATGCTCTCAATGAACTAACAATTTTCTATTTTGTTCTATATTCTGGTACAAGTTTTTATTATGTACCTGTTCTCAATGAACTAACAATATTCTATTCTGTTCTATACTTAGAGGTGATCTATCGTTGTTGAGACAAAACTAGTAACTCCACGGTACTTGGATGTGCCTTTGGAGAACGAGGTACTTGTCTTGTAACATATAACATAAATCAGCTCCTGTAAATTAAGGGTTGGCTAAACGGTCTACTTTTTAAGTTTTTTGGTTAGAATTGGTCATGTAAATTTGGAAAAAATTACTATTTTCTGTTGTTTAAATTGCATTTCTGAATGTATAAATGGATTCAACCCAAATCCTAAACCCTAAATTTAGCCACTCAAATCTGCAGATCCAACCATTCATTATTGGATTTCGACTAAAATTCACTGAACTTAGACTTGGAAATAATGGAGTAAGCGCCAGTTGTAAGCGCCAGTTGTAAGCACCAGTTATAAGCTTCAGTTGTGAGAGTCAGTTGTAGGCGTGTTAAGAGTCAGTTCATAGTTAAGAGTCTAGTTGTCTTTGGTTTGCATGTAACCGACTCAGTAGAGTCTTTTCCTATATAAGGATGTAATCCGTCTTCATTGAACAACAGAGAAGTGAGCGTAGCCTCACCGTGTATTTGTTTCACATATTTTATCTTGGTATCAGAGCTGGTTGGAGATCCAGCTCTCTCTGAGGCGAGATTCAAGAACAAAATATCGAATTTGTTTTTTGAGAGTGCCCCCCTATACAGTGGTAGAGAGCGCCGACGCTCTCACGCTTATAAAATTGAATTTTTTGATCCTCAGCACTCGCATTGAATGCTTTTAAGAGCGATGTTGCGTCGACACTCCCCCTTCTACACGTAGAGAGCGCGAATGCTTTTAAGAGCGCTACTACACCGACACTCCCCCTTCTACACGTAGAGAGTGCTCACCGCTCTGCCTAACGCTCACCCTGTAATTTATCTAGTGCGCTAGCGCACCTAATCATTCCTCCAAGAAGCGCCAACGTCATTTATTTGGTAAAGTGTGAGTTTCTTGGCATGCATGGTTTTTTGAGGATTGCGTGAGTTTTGAAAAAGAGTGCCACCACTTGTGAAGTGCATGCAAATGAGAAAGGGGATATATATTTTAGAATCGTGAAAGTTTTTTTTCAAAAAGTGGATTCTTTGTAAGGTTTAAACTTTTCCTTTGTGAGTGAGGTATAAGTTTTTTTTGTGTGGAAATATTTTATATAAAAAGGTGAAGAGGGAGTTATAAGTTTATGCACGTGTATTTCAAGTGGATGCATGTAAAATTTATATATTATTTTTATATAATAAAGTGGTGTTAAGGGTTTTTAAGGTTTTCTCTTAAGAAAGATGAGAGTCGAGATTGAGTCGGATCGGTGGTATCCGAAGGCAAAGCGACAAAAAGTTTCATATCCTTGGTGATTCACTTGTAGAGACTAAATTACAGCGATGGCGAATCCGCTGGTAGAGACCTACCTCAACGAAGCCAACAAGTTAGATGGCTTGAACTTCATTAACTGGAAATTCAAGATGCAGACACTCATGGAAGGCTATGGTGTCTGGAACATTGCGAAGGGAACTGAACTGAACTGAAACCTGATGCAGCTGTAGGTACGACAACAACACAGATCCAAGACTGGGAGAAGCACGAAAACAAGGAAAATGTATTGTTGCACATGTCTGTTAAAGATAATATAATTCCAGATATTAGAGAAGCTACAACTTCTGCTACAACATGGACAACTCTTAAAGCATTGTAAGAAACTAGCAACATAAATCACATTTTTTTCCTGAAAACTAAATTGCTAGGCATTAATATGGATGGAAATGAATCTGTTAGTTCATTTTTGGTTCGTATTAAAGAGGTGAAATACAAGCTAGTAAATATAGGGGAAACTATTTCCAACACTGATCTGGTCACTATTACCTTAAATGGTATGCTAGGAGATTATCATATGTTCATAACAAGTCTCACAGCAAGGGAGAAACCTCCTATGTTTGAAGAACTGACAGGTATTTTGCTGCAAGAGGAAGAGAGGCGCAGGAATCTGAAGCCTCCAAGTAAATATTTGACAATGTGGTCGAATAATAGATCTGCGAGAGGGAGATCAGGAGTAAGAGGCAGAGGAGGTAGTTCATGGCAGAGAGGCGGTTCATGGCAGAGAGGCAAATCATCGTAGAGAAGACAATATCCAAATCAATGTATGCAATCTGACAGGAATGAGGCTAAGAGTTGTTTTTATTGTGGTCGACCTGGACATATGGTTAAATACTATCATAAGAAAAAAAGTGATGAGGCTAGGAATAAACCTAGAACACATTCAGGTCATTATGCAATAAAATCTTCAAATCAAGATCTCAGATTATTTATTGCTAGTGATGATATTGATGAGCCCTCGAATTTTGACTCACGGGATTTTAGGCTATTTGTGTCTACGTTGCTTTATCTGCTGAAACGGATGATTCTGATGCCTAGTTTGTGGATTCTGGAGCATCAATACATATGACTTGTAATAAAAATTGGTATGCTAATTTTAAAGAAACACAGAATGGTGCCAACATATATCTCGGAGATGACCGCACTCATCAGATCAAGGGATATGGAGACATTCCTGTGACATTGCCGAATGGTACTGTTCATCACATTCGCAATGTGGTGTATGTGCCAGGAATAAAGAAAAATTTAATCTCTGTGTCCACCATTATAGATCAGAACTTGAAGGTTGAATTCTTCAAGAATTATTGCATAGTGAAGGATCTGCTGAACCACTTCCAAACTGTTGCAATGGGAGTCAGAGCAGGAGGCCTATACAAACTTGATGTTACCAGCAAAGCACATCATGCACTGACTTCCGTAGCTATGCCAACATAGATTCGTTGGCATCAAAGGTATGGAAACATCAATCATCCTGATTTATTGTTGTTACAGAAAAAGAATATGGTTGAAGGACTTCCCATGTTAAAGAATGAGAAGGTTTCTTGTGATGGATGTGCATTAGGAAAGATGCATAGAGATGAATTCCCCTCTAATCTTGATAAGAAAAAGAGAGATGTGTTAGATCTTGTGCATAGTGATGTTTGTGGGCCTATGCAGACGAGGTCTTTAGGAGGTGCATTTTACTTTTTGTTATTTATTGATGATTGCACGAGATACACATGGGTTTACTTCCTTAGATGAAAAAGTGATGTTTTCGAGTACTTAAAGGAATTCAGAACCGTGGTGGAAAAGCAGACAGGAAAATCCATCAAAATTCTCCATTCAGATCAAGGGGGAGAGTATAAATCAGGGGACTTCAACAAATATTGCAAAGATAATGGAATAGTACAACAATTTACAGTACCTCACACTCCACAACAAAATAGAGTCGCTGAAAGGAAAAACAGAACTCTGGTAGAGTGTGCACACAATATGATGAAAGGTAAGAACCTCTCAAATTCATTTTGGACTGAAGCCATAAATACTGCAGTTTATTTAAAGAATAGAAGTCCAACAAGGTGTCTTGATAATGTTACTCCTTTCGAAGCCTTGAATGGTTCCAAACCTGCAGTTCATAATTTGAAAGTATTTGGGTGTAAGGCTTTTGCTCATATTCCAAAGGAGAATAGGAGGAAATTGGATGCTAAAGCCATTAAGTGTATTTTCATTGGGTACTGCTCAGAATTTAAAGCATACAAACTGTTTGATCCTGCTACTCACAAAGTATTTGCAAGTAGAGATGTACTTTTCCATGAGCAGGAAGTAGGAAATCATGACGACAACAGTCAAGAGGAATGGCAGAGACTTCTTGATGAAGGATTTAAAGAAGAGAAGAAACAACAACAACAACAACAACCCACATACCTGTAGCCATCCCCACAACGATAGTAGCAACAACAACAACAAGGACTCAGTGATATGGACAATTCAAGTAGTCACAGTTCACCTAGAGGTGAAGACAGATCTTCACAAAGTGGGGAGGAAGATAACCATTTGAGAAGATCTTCAAGAGAGATTCGACTTCCTGAGAGGTATAAAAACTATTCCCTAATGAGTAGAATTTCAAAGGTCATAGAACCCATGAGTTTTGATGAATCTAATGAACATGATGAATGGAGAAATGCAATGGAGGAAGAATATGAATCTATAATGAAAAACAATACTTGGGAATTGACTGAATTGCCTAAACACAAGAAGTCCATTGGATGTAAATGGATATACAAACCCAAGTTTAAATCAGATGGTAGTATAGATAAGTATAATGATAGACTGGTGGCAAAGGGGTATTCACAAACAAAAGGTATTGATTATGCTGAAACATTTGCACCAGTAGCTAAATTGAATACTATCAGAATGTTAATTGCTTTAGCTACAAAGTACCATTGGAAGCTGCATCAGTTATATGTTAAATCTGCATTTTTGAATGGTGAGTTAAAGGAAGAGGTTTACCTTACTCAACATGAAGGGTTTGTTGAAAATGGCCAAGAACACTTAGTGTGTAAATTAAAGAAAGCATTGTATTGACTAAAACAGGCACCTAGGTCATGGTATGAAAAGATAGACTCTTTCTTTCTTCAACAGGGTTTTATGAGGATCAAAAGTGATCCGAATTTGTATACCAAATTTGATGAACAAGGGTATATAGTATTGATTTCATTATATGTTGATGATTTAATAATTACAGGAAATGCAAAGAAGTTAATTGATGAAATCAAGGAGCAATTATCAAAGGTATTCGAAATGAAAGATCTTGGTGAGTTAGATTACTACCTAGGTCTTGAAGTTTGGAGAAATGGAGACCAAAATTTTGTTTGTCAGAGTAAGTATATCAGATAAATACTTAAGAGATTTAAAATGGATTAGTGTAAGTCTTCTAATGTTCCCATGCAACAGAATGTGAAACTTTCTTGTGATGATGGTTCGAAGGAGGTGAATGGCACTATGTATAGATAGATGTTGGGTAGTTTGAATTATCTCACCACAACCAGACCTGATATTTCATATTCTGTGAGTGTGTTAAGTCAGTTCATGGAGAAACCTCATGAAATCCATTGGAATGCAACAAAGACAGTAATCAGGTATCTAAAAGGTACACTTGATTATGGTATTAAATATACTGATGCATATGATGTTGAGTTGACAGGTTATTCAGATTCTGATTGGGCTGGCAATATGGATGATCGAAGATCAACTACTGGATATGCGTTCAACATTGGATCCAAGGTTGTTTCATGGAGCAGTAAAAAGCAGCCTACTGTATCTTTGTCTTCTACTGAATCATAATATAAAGCCTCGTGTGCAACAACTTGTGAAGTTGTTTGGTTAAGAGGACTTCTTCAAGATGTTGGAGAAGAATGAAAGGAACCTACGATGATCAGATGTGATAATGAAAGTTCAATCAATATTGTGAAGAATCCGATTTTTCATGCAAGGACAAAACATGTTGAAACTCAATTTCATTTTGTTTTGCAGTCAAATGAAATAACTCTTGTGTATTGTAATACTAGTGAAAATGATGCTGATATTTTCACTAAGCCTCTTGGAAAGATTAAGTTTGAACTGTTTAGGAAGATGTAAGGTGTAGAAGTCAATCCATTCTCCATTAAGGGGGAGACTTGGAAATAATGGAGTAAGCGCCAGTTGTAAGCGCCAATTGTAAGCACCAGTTATAAGCTTTAGTTGTGAGAGTCAGTTGTAGGCATGTTAAGAGTCAGTTCATAGTTAAGAGTCTAGTTGTCTTTGGTTTGCATGTAACCGACTCGGTAGAGTCTTTTCCTATATAAAGATGTAATTTGTCTTCATTGAACAACAGAGAAGTGAGCGTAGCCTCACCGTGTGTTTGTTTCGCATATTTTATCTCTTAGCCACTCAAATATATAGATCCAACTATTCATCACTTGATTTCGGCGAAAATTACCTGAAAACCTCCAAAATATAGAACCTTTAAACTACTGCTTAAGGAATTAATAAAAGAAACTGAAATCATAAGTTTAAGGAAGTACCTCTCACCTCTCAACATTCTAACTACTTCTGCCTTGGTCTTTGTTTCCATCTCTTGAATCTCTTTGTCATAATCGGTACGCTGCAAAGAAAATCGATATCACTCACATAAGGTCTCTGGTGTTCTTCAAAACTTGTATCTGTTCAGAAATTACTACGAAAAAATTGAGGACGATCAAAAGTAACAAGATGTACCAGAAAATTTGTTTGGGTTGTTGGACCCCAAAATTTCAGAGCTGCAATATCATAAGCTCTTGCCCCCTTTTCTTCTGAATCATATCCACCTGATACAATAAAGTGAGTTTATGTGTTTCCATTTAATTACCAAAGAGCATAAAATGAGAATAACAGAAGGAAAACTCTGATTAATATTCTATTTAATAAGAAATAAAGGAATGATTTTTTATTAGGGTTTTACTTGAAAAAATAAAAAGAACATTATTACTCACCCAAATAGACTGGAATGTTGCATTGATAAGGAAAAATGATAGTCATACGTGTCACAGTGCAAAAATTCATAAGTATAAAAAGCCCAAATTATATGTCGACCTGTGATTCAATATTATTAGTAAAAGATTGAATTAACATTATGTCTATCATTGATTCAATATTAATAATAAAATATTAAATTAAGACAATGTGTTACAGTTATACGAAATCAACACCCAAATGATCAAAATGACAGAAATTAATCTAAGAACGGAATTGTAACAATTCCCTTTTGCAGGTACTGTCCCATATAAAAGCATCATAGTTTCCAGTCCAACTATTTCTGCATTGCCATTAAAAAAACAATATAAAGAACCAACTTAGTGTTAAAATCCATGAGAGCTGAGGCACACAGTATTCACACACACTTAGATTATCATATTGCATACATACATACTTACATATATAGTTGAACTCAGATTCAACTTACCCCAAACATAGCTATGGAGGTTGAGAGAATATCTCAACAACTCCTACAAATCTTCAACCAACCCAATCTAGTCTTCTAAACTAAGTGTTATTCCAACACCCTCCCTTAATGCTTACTTTACAAATTACAATACTTAATCACAATTACAAAAAATTACAACACTTTAACTTTCGTCTGTCTGGCCTTTATCAGCTCCTACACCCACTCTGATGCCTCTGGACTGCGCTCTTTAACTGCCTCTTCTTCGATCTTACCATTCAACTCATTTAAAACATAAACACTTCAGACCATCATTGTAGCACTCGTATACTGGACAATTTGACAACTCCGCTCATTGGGGCTACCGTGATAAAAGGTGCCAATTATTGATGCATTCTATTAACTTGCCTTCATCTGTCGGATTTTTTCTTTCGGCTATCCTTCAGTATATAGAAGAACAATTTGGATACTGAATGTCTTCAACATTCCTTTACACAAGGTGACTTCCAATAAAAACATTGTACTTGAAACTGGGGCTACCAGATTGCATCAAGATACAAGTTTTTATTTTTACATAAACAATTATATAAACTTTTAAACTCACCACACACCACACATACAAACACTAGTAATTACTCTGCTGCCATTACAACACATACTTTCACAACATGCATAATTAAACATATATATCAGTATACAGGCAATAGAAAAGAAAGGCATGTCCTCTACAGTGGCTTTCTTGGCAGCGATTTTCTCTAGATCTCTTTACTCCATTGCTTGACTTGCTCAACTCCAATCAGTGGATAACCCAACTCGGAACTCTAATCGATGAAGTCACAATGCATTCACAGTAGGTATAATTTGACCAGTAAGTAGACGGCATCTGAAGTCTTCTTCACACGGTTTCCTCCATCAGATGTTGACGCACGGGTCTCTTTGTTGCAAATGGAATCTCTTCTTCCAGCAATCAACGAACCAAATGATATCCAATGACAAATCTTCTAGCAATTCGGTTTATCATGTTAATAATTGATCTTCACGCCTTTCGCACAACAGTTTTGCCCCTAACCGGTGGCTCTACCAGTTACAACAGTCACAATCCCTACAGAGTCTATCTTTAAGAGAAATCAGTAGATCGCTAATGTACAGATCATGGAACTTCCTCCACCGTCTCCCCTCAATAGTTGGGCAACAAAATTGATCCACACAGGCAGAAAACAAACAAACAACTCACATATAAATAAAAACAATCCACTCCCACATGCTCTACGCTAATCTATTTACAGGAGATTAGCATTGTCTAGATTGCATGGTCACGGCCCCTCTCATGAGAGAGTCAGGGTTGAGCCTGCTCTGATACCATGTTAAAATCCATGAAAGCAGAGGCACACAGTATTCACACACACTTAGATTATCATATTGCATACATACATACGTACATATATAGTTGAACTCAGATTCAACTTACCCCAAACATAGCTATGGAGGTTGAGAGAATATCTCAAAAACTCCTATAAATCTTCAACCAACCCAATCTAGTCTTCTAAACTAAGCATTATTCCAACACTTAGGTCAATAAGACGACAGAGAAAGAAAACCCTAACAAAAAAAATATAAAGCGTTATCTTCCATAAAGCAGAAGGCAAACTGAGAAACCGCTGGTTTTCATGATATGTAGATTTCCACTACCACTGACTAACACTGAGATTCTTTTGGGGTAGATCTGGAGATGTTTGCTGGTGCTGACAAATAATGTGATTCTTTTGGGTAGATCTGGAGAGATTAAACTATCCGCAGTCCGCTTCTTATTCTTCAATGTATATTTCCACTGGTGTTGACTATCACTGAGATTCTCTTCAGGGAGATCTAGAGAGCTTAAACTACCCGCAGTCCACTTCTTAGTCTTCAGTGATGAATTCATTTTGACAGAAAATCCAATGCTATAGCTTGCACTCAATTTTCTTCTTAACAACTATGAAAATGCAAGCTGGCCAACTTTGAAGTTTGTATAAGCCAAAGAAAAAGTCTCTTCTCTTCTCTGGGTATAGGAAGAAAGGAATTTAGAGAAAGATGCAAATGGAGTTGTGGGAAAAATTGTTATATATGAATAAATAGAGGGACTATGGGAGGGATGGGCATGGAAGGATAGTTACTTTAAAACTAAACTAAGTTACGGTGCAAAGTGGAAAGTGGACTTGAAATTTCTCATGGGCCGTATGAGGATCAGTTGTGAAATGGGCCAAAACTTCTCTGGGGGCGTGGGAGGATAAATTACTTTAAAACTAAGATACGGTGCAAAGTGTACATGAAATGGGTTAAAACTTATTGTGGCTACATTCTTATGGAAAAGTGAGAAAATAGGGATTTAATATTTAAAAAAATAAGGATTTAATTATAAAAGTCTATAATTTATGTAAAATTTCACCTAAAAAAATGAGTAGGAAATGATTTGAATTTGTCCACTTATTAACTTTGTTAGTTATTTTTTTCATGTTGCAAGGTTTTCTAATTTCATAAATTATACCCATCATGGATGACTTCATTAAATTTGAAATTATCTAAACTTGATCGTGAGGTTTATTTAAATAAAAATTCCTTCACAAGGATCACTCCTCCCCAAAAAGTTGGAGAAAATAATGATTTAACCCTTAATGATTTAACCATAAAACCCATAAGTCATGCAAAATTTCTAGACGAAATTATGAAAAAATTAAACGGGAAAGGATTTGAATTTGTAACTTCTTCTCTTATTTTTTCCATGCCGCAACTTTTTCTAATTTCATAAGTTATATCAACTATGGGCGACTTCATTAAATTTGAAATTATCTAAACTTGGTAGTGGGATTTATTGAAATAAAAATTCCCTCACAATGATCACTCCCCCCTAAAAGTTGGAGAAAATAGGGATTTAACCCTCAAGGATTTAACCATAAACCCCATAAGTCATGCAAAATTTCTACATGATTTGAATTTGTAACTTCTTCTCTTATTTTTTCCATGTTGCAACTTTTTCTAATTTCATAAGTTATATCAACCATGGTAGACTTCATTAAATTTGAAATTATCTAAACTTGATAGTGGGGTTTATTGAAATGG
>JZKD02S1079390.1:0-13166 GCA_000966675.3 Picea glauca | reverse complement strand
GTTGCAAAGCTGAAAACAAAATTAAGCCCAGTTTGAGATGAAATCAAAACTAAACCCAGTCTAAAACACTGAAATCAAAACTATAGCCTATCTGATATGCACCTAGCGGTTTGCACAGGTTGAATAGCTAAAATCAATAGCTCAAAACTAAACCAAGTACGTAGAGTTTGAGAAGCCGAAATCAAAGCTTACAAGGGAAAGCAAAATCAAAATTAACAAGCTGAAATCAAAACTATGCTGCAGGTTGCCAAGCTGAAATCAAAATTAAACCCAAACTGAAATCAAAACTACGCACCTGTAGGTTTCGAAGCTGAAATCAAACTAAACCCAATTAAATATGCATATGGAGGTTTTTGGGAAGTTGCAATCAGAACTAAATCCAGCATGAAAAAGCTAAATCCAGCATGAAATATATACTACACAAATTAATTTCAATCAGAATTTGATATGCACCTCGAAGTTCTGAAGATAGAGACTACATATTTCAAGCCCATTGTGATATGCACCTCCTCAGAGTTGTGATGCTAGAGACTAATATTTCAAACTCATTTAAACCAGGATTTGATATGCACTTCGAAGTTGTGAAGCTGCAATTGCACCTCAAGCTTTGTGATGTTAGAGATTATATATTTGGAGAGGTTGTGAAGCTAGATGGTGCATATTTTAAATAATCCTATTTCAAACTCATTTAAACCAGGATTTGATATGCACTTCGAAGTTGTGAAGCTGCAGTTGCACCTCAAGGTTTGTGATGTTAGAGATTACATATTTGGAGAGGTTGTGAAGCTAGATGGTGCATATTTTAAATGATTCTACGTACTTTGGCCATTTGTGTGAACTTGTTTCACATGAGAGTCGCTTCACAACTTCAAAGTTACACAGGTAGATGATGAGTAGGGTGTTAGTGTTTATATTCAATGCCTCACCCAATGCATTGTCTATATTCAATAAATGGCAAACATTGTGCACTCAGCAGCAAACATTGTGCACTCCGCAGCAGAGTCATTGAATGCTGTATATGCTGAGATATTCCTATCTGAAGGTATTTTATATCCGACCTATCCTATCTGAAGGTACTTCAGATCCAACTGTATATATCCCAATATATATTAATGAGACCATTGCTGGGTGCTTATTGATTGCCACCCATCATGGAAAACCTCCCGTCTTAGATAGGAATATGCCAGCATATACAGCATTAATGAGTCTGCCGCTGGGCGCTTACTCATGGCTACCCATCATGGAAAACCTCCCTTCTCAGATAGGAATATCCCAGCATATACAGCATTAATGAGTCTGCTGCTGGGCGCTTAATCGTTGCTACCCATCATGTATAACGCCCCTTCCCAAGACTAGATATAAACCTCACCTGGACTGTAGAAATGCACCCGGCCTCTTTGGTTGCAATGAAATCAAAACTAAACCCACCCGGATATGCATGTAGAGGCTGTGAAGTTGAAACCAAAACTAAACCCAAGCTGATATGCATCTGACGTTGAAAAGCTGAAATCAAAACTAAACCCAGTCTGATAAGCAAGCACATAAAGGTTGCGAAGCGAAACTGAAGTGAAAGCTAGACCCAGTCCGATATAAAGCAAAACTAAACCCTACAGAGGTTGCTAAAAACCTATCTGATATCCACCTGGAAGGCAAGCTGGAGTCAAAACTACACACAATATCATGTGCACCTATAAATTTCAAAGCCAGGGAAAAATAGATACCTTTTGGCCGTAGGAAGCGGAATCGTAGATATACTCTTGAGGCATAAGTTCTGAGAAGGTGRATATCCCCTGCTGCTTGATGATGATGGTSCCTTCAACCTTCTTATGCCTTGCAGAAGTAGTCTATCAATGAAATGCAATTAATCAATCAAYCTACCACCATGTTTGTTTTTCCAACAATTTATAGTTTCATGAATGATTTTACCTTATCCTTACCTTACAGAGCTTGGCCTGGACATTGTGCGAACCCCAAAKCTTTTTGTCAGAMTGCAAAATTTATTCAGAAGAAAATCAAATCAAATAAACKTATAAATGCATATACAGCTTAGCTGTCGATCTCAAATCCAGCTTACATTCCAACTTTCACTATGTTTTATGATATGATCTCATTGATAGTGTGATACAGTTATGCCCATCGTGGGATGGCAAATAAGTACATTACGAATAAAAACATAAAATCCAGAGGTTGCAAATCACCAGACTGTGTAATGAGTCTGCATTTGGGGTTGTGTGGGGTCCAATGGGCATCCTGCCTTTTGACCAACACATAGTTGCACACCACCAGATGCCCTTTGCCAAACTGTTTTCTTCAGCTCAATTAGTGGGAAGCGTGCTCCTATATGATTGATGTATGTAAAATTTAATTTATTAATTAAGAAAAAATAATACACTAATAACATACAATATAATAGTGGTGTAACAAAATTGTGATTCCCCTTAACCTTATAAACAAGTTTTAAGATTGAAATTTATCTTTCCATGTTTAAATATTATTTGATTATACTATATTTTAGTAGTCAAGTCTTTGTGAGGAGGATTCTTTATCTTATAAACAAGGGTTTCATTCATCAATCAGGTGTTTGGCTTGGCTGTAATCTTAAAATTGGATTATTATTATTATATAAATTTCATTTTCAACACAAAAAAACAATTCTAATACATAATAAATTTCAATTGAAAGAACGCTAATAAATCACTATAATTGCTTTAGGTTTTGACATTTTTTCAGGGATATATTCTATTTAATTTTGCCCAAAATTCGATGAGAAATTGTTGAATCTGTAGATTTGAGTGGTTATTTATGTATAATCTGAGTACCCCTGGGTTTTTCAGCATGTTGAATCACATGTATGTAGGGGATTCAAGCCAAAAAGACCAAAACATAGAATAATTAGACAAAACCCCATAAAACATATCCCAAAATACAATGAACTCCAATTTCAAAGAAAAATGAATTTCCACTATAAGATAAATTTGGACCATGGAATCTCGTTTGTAAAACCTCTCCATTACCATTTATTGAGACTCCTTATGTTGGCCCACACCAAAAGGATATGTAGATAATTAGATGTTTTAGTTAAAATATTTTGATGGTTTTTTAAAACTATAAAATAGTACAAAGTAAGAAAATTTAATGATCCATATTTATTTTAAAATGTAAAATTTTTGAAGAATCCTACTAATTTTTAAAATACAAACCATAAAAAGTTTGAAAACATTTTTGAAAAAATGTTTAAATTTCTAAGAATTTTATATATTTTCTATCAAATTTTGGTAATTAAATCATTTTAAAAAAAATAGAAATTAAGAAATTTATTTTTGAAAAAAAAACATGTAAAATTAATCCAGGAATAAAATTTAGCACTTAAAATTTTCCCTTTATATACTAAGGGAGAGTTAATGTCACCTTATTACATGTATCACCTTAATGTTTTAATTTGCATAAATCAACGGTAATGCCATCCACATTAACATTTAATGGGAAGCCTCCGATAATATACTCTCTACTAAGTAACATTTAAATTAGTTTATATACTCTTTACTAAGTAACATTTAAATATAAGTTTGTGAAGACAAATTATAATCTTTATAATTAATTTTCATATGAATGACAAATTATAATCTTTATAATTAATTTTCATATGAATGGGATTAGGAGAGACAACAATATAAGAAAACTATGGTTGTGAAAGCAATGCACTTTCAAGGCAAATTTTAATATGATTAATGTTGTTATATTAATTATTAATAATTAGTTCAAGGGGTTATCTTAACTAGTGTTGGACATTTGGTTAGTTTCATGCCATCAAGTGCACTAGTCTACTTCATTGGGCTCCATTGGGTTTAAGAATGTCAATCACAAATGTGAGGAAACAATTCTTGGGTTTCCTTGGGTTTTCTTGGAAAAAAATAGTTATAAATAATAAATAAATACTAAATAAGAAATATAATTTTAGAAAATTATTAATTAATCATGAGTAATGTTTCACAATAAATAATAAATAATCTAGGAGTAGTAGGTGCTATAGGGTTTATTTATAACTCAAAAAGAATTCTAGAATTACACTATGCATAGGGATTAGGAATGGCAACAAATAACGAAGCCGAAGCTTTCATTTTATATCAAGGACTGATAATGATTCAAGCTCTAGAAATTAAGAATGTCTTGATCTTTGGTGATTCTTTGTTTGTCATTGGACAAGTGACAAAGGAAAACTATGGATATTATTTTTCCCTCTCTCGAATTATGGCAAGAATCAAAGGACTCATTCCACACTTCGAATCTATTGAATTCCTGCATATTCTCCATTCTTGCAATACGCAAGCAAATGGTATGCTAATTAAAGTGGTTCTTTTGGGTAAAGGAGCATTGTCCAAAAAATCACAGTCTAAACATTCTACCTTTTGGCTCTTTTCAGTCTATTTTTTCCGTTATTTTTTGCCCAAAATCCGGTGAGGAATGGTTGGATCTGCAGATTTGAGTGGCTAAGTTTGTGTAATCATAGTGCCGTATGGGTTTTTCATCACGTTGAATCCATTTATGCATTCAAAAATGCAATTTAAACAACAAAAAATNGAGCATTGTCCAAAAAATCATAGTCTAAACATTCTACCTTTTGGCTCTTTTCAGTCTATTTTTTCCGTTATTTTTTGCCCAAAATCCGGTGAGAAATGGTTGGATCTACAGATTTGAGTGGCTAAGTTTGTGTAATCATAGTGCCCTAGGGGTTTTTCATCACGCTAAATCCATTTATGCATTCAAAAATGCAATTTAAACAACAAAAAATAGTGATTTTGTCCAAATTTACATCATCGGATTCTGGCAAAAAAACCCAAAAGGTAGAACATTTAGCCAATGTCGTCCAAAAATGGGGGTGACCCTATCAATTATCCCATTCCATGAAAGCCAACTTAAGGATTCAACATGCAAGATCAACTCAAGGACAATCAACACTTGGAGTGGATCGAGGAGGGTTGTACCTTTAACCAACCCCTCTTGTCTATACTTCTCCCACACTTCATCCTACACAGTTGAGGTGGGATAATTCATCTTCAAGCATCCGTGATGGTTGGAATTTGCATTGTTGTGTGTTGGATCAACTTGTCATTTGGGTTCAAGCTTGGCATCTCTAGTGTCAAGTCCAATAATCCTGGTGTCATGGCATGTTTGGTTGGTCTCCCATTCACAGGGCTTGACTTCTTTGATGGAAATTGAAACAATATTGGCTTTGTTGGAAAGTGGGTTGGCTCTTTTCTTGAAGGGTTCAGTAGTTTCCGAGTTTGTAGCCTTGGATGTGTGGATAATTTTGTCTTCATTCAAGTTGGTGTGGTCATGACTAAGCACAATCGCCCTAGAAAGCACACCTATTGTGGTGTTCTAGACTTGCAAAATATATTAAGGTCTCTAGCTAGTTAGGTGGATTCTCTCCAACAAGAAATTTGTCACTTAAATCAAAGCTTGGCTAGTCAATTTGAAGCACAATCATCCAAAAATATAGCACTAGAAATGAAGATAGAATCCCAAAATCAAAGGTTAGAGAAATTAGTTGAAGATTTGGACACACATTATAACACAATTTTGTTTTGCTCGTAGTACTCGCACTCTTGTGGATCAACCCTCTGACTCCATTGGTTTAATGAAGGGAGAATATATTGAAGATGGAAGCTTGAAACTAGATATATATAAAATATATATTTAATATTCAATAAATTATGTATTTGTTGTCTTATTCTAATGTACAACAATGTGTATAAATACACGTACATGAATAGAGTCACATCTTTTTGTCTAAAAAGACGTGACTTTACATTAAAAGTAATAATTATTGCATTAATGATTTAATTAATAATTAATGGCACTGTAATATACACAAGGTATGTTACAAGTCATCCCTCCTAAAAATAAGCTTCGTCCTCGAAGCATAGGTAAAGACGAATCTTCTTAATCTTTTGTCATCTAACTAGTGATGTTTCTTCACTAATTACAAAGTTTTTTCAAATATATTTGCAATTGTTTCCAAGTATTAGGTGTTTTACTAAATAGCTTGCACATCCTTAAAATGCCATCTTTCATGTTGTTGTACATGAAGGAGCATCATCTTTTATGCTTGAAGATTCAGGTATGTGGCATTTGGACATAGTACACCTCCCAAGACATTGTGAAAAAACACATACTAGTTTTTTTTCCTTAGCAACCTGTGTGGTAGGGTTTCCATAATGTCCATATTCATAACTTATGTGTCTAGCCTCCTGGAATGCAATCAATTCTGCAGTATTTTTGAAAGTGTATGTAGATGTCTGAATAATTGGATTAGCAATTGCATCGGTAACTATAGCATGTTTTTTCTTTTCACTGGAATGGACAGTGAGGACTCCAATGGAGCTAACAAAGTCCTTTTGCTCAGATATGCACATTGGACATGAATTTCTATGATGAAACCATTTGAGAGTGCACTTTGAATGATAAAGGTGTTTGCATGGCAATTGTTTTGCATGTTGTTCAGTGGAAAACGTTTCTTGACACATTGGGCACATCACTCCATCATCTTTTTCACTTTCTTTGCAAAACATAACTACTAGCATCTCATTGACTACTACACGAAGACTATTGGGTACCTCTTTTTCCCCCGTGGGACTACAAATTACTCTTTCCCTTCCAAAGTTGCTCATGCCAATATCAATCGTTCCATATATGAAATCAACATTATACAAGCAATCCTCTAAATGTTGACTGATCTGACAACACATGAAACCGGAATTCCATATAATTTGATTGGAATAATTGACTCCTTGGTTGAATTGGCGATAATTTTATATACATCGAACAACAATAATATTGTCTAGAAATGTAAATGTTGTGAGATAGTCTTCAATTTGAGTATTGAATCTAAAGCGATCAACATTCTCCCCATGCCATCGATCATCTAATTCACGTATATCAATATTCTCTAATAAACTCTCTCCTTCCTTAGGTTGGTACTGGAGAAATAAAAACATTGTATTAACACTCATAGTTGACACCAAATGGTTATTTTCTTCAAAATTCCAATCATGTTTCTTTAACCATTGAATGGTAGGGCTCTCACCCTCTCTTTCATCATTGTCATACTGGTCTGACAACATTCCCGAGGATTTTTGTGCAATGAGTTTAATATTGTTATCTTCTTCAAAATCTACATTGGATCGCTTTTTGTTTGTTCCTATCATTTGATGACAATCATAGTAGAAAGTGTCCCAGGAGTGAGAACGATCTTTAAACATGAGAGATGTCTCATTGGATGGGTGGCTTATAGGCTACTCGCCTCTATTACGGGGATTCAATGTGCTTTTCTGGTGGTGATTTTCATCGGTATGGATTCTGTTACTTTCATCCTTGTCCTGATGTATAGATGAGACATTAATTTTTTCTTCATCATCAAAAATATGGTAAACCTGAAGTACTGCTCGATTTTATTTACCCATCTTGTTGCTTCTCTTTCATTCGATCTATCAAATTCTAGAACAATAATCTTCACCTTGGGCATGCCATTATTAGACGTCCCCATGTTAGGAGAGTAATGTGATTGGTGAGGCCCCCACTCCGACGTTGAGTTACCTAGGCTTCTACTCCTGTTTTCGATTGTTTCGAGCTTTAATGATCCGAAAATGATCTTCAAAAGACTTGGTTGAGTTTTAAGCATGTGTTAAATTACCATTCAAAAACTTAAATGAGGAAGGAGATCTTAATGAAAGAATATTGCAGCCATCATAAAGAATGCAGATCAGAAAGTAAACCTAAGGAACAACAAACCATAACAACAAGCTTGATAGCATAGTTCAACACAAGTTTGTCTACATCTCCGGGCCTTTGTCTCAGTGGGGGAGGCCTTCTTATTAATCTTCAATGTTGCAAAATTACATCAGAAGTATCTCAAAAGGATTACAAACTTATCTGGTTGTGTTCTTCTCGACCTCAAGAATCCAACACAATTGATGGCACTGAAAAAGGTTGAGCGTAGCTCCTGGAAATGGCCTCCAAGGTTCACTTCCTCAATGGCTTCTCTACATAAAAATGGCTTAGGCTTCATGAATTCTTCAACATTTCTCCTATTCTCAACTTCCTGAGATGTCAAGAACCTCTCGTTTTTATAGGATTTGAGTTGGGGTTCTCCTCCCAACTTCCCCCAAGATCTGGCCTAAAAAAGGGCTCCAGATCCCCCAATAATGGGCAAAATCCTCCAAAATCAGCATAATAATCCAAAAAAACCATACAATATAGTTTAAAACCCACTTTTGCAGCATATTGGGCATGTCAGAACCCTTTACCCGGGCTGCTAGTCATATGGGATGGCCCATGTGGCCACGCACTAGGCACTAAATAGTTAAGCCCCTATTCATCCGCCCTATCTCCTGGCTTCAGATCGCATGGGAGGCATGTGGCCATGCCTAAGTGTCATTCGCACCCTAAACCTCCGATCCAACCCTAGTCCATGGCCTCTGGTCAGTCAGGATAGCCCCCGCCGACTAGGGCTTATCCCTAAAACTCGCCACACATCAAGTTAAAAGAAAATTCTGCCACATGTATAAAAAGAACTGTGTGTAGCTCGGGTGGTTGGCACTTGTTCCGAAGTCTTGGGCTATGGAGGAGATCGAGTGTTCGATTCCTGCAGAGGGAAATTTTTTTTTTTGAACCGACCCACATTGGCCATATCTGGGGTGCCACATGGCACCCTATGATTGGGCCACGTGTCACCTCTATATTGGCCATTGTACACACAGTTATCTGCCTAGTGGACCACCACATCAACTTGCCAACACATCTGCCCAGTCATCATCGTATGACACGTGTCAACCTGCCATCCTGCCATGTCACTGTCATACCTTCCACATGTCATGCTGTCACTGGTGCCACCTCATGTTCGTACAACCATGTGTCGTACCTTGAGCCTACCACATGTCAGCATCCGTACGATTCCATGTGTCAAAATATGTACCGTGCCAACTCAGCCTAAAATCGCCAAAAATGAGTGACATGTGTCACCTCTTGGTGCTGCCATGTGTCCCTGATGATGTCATGTTGACGTCACTGCCATGTACTGCTGACGTCGGCAGTATGGACTGTTGACTGTTGACTTTATTTTGCCTGCTTGGGAAATCGATCAGAACACGATAATTTTCGCATACAGTGTCCATTTTTGGAAAACAATATATGGTTGGAATCAGCTCGATGAGCCCACTAAGACCTTTTGGTCCTCCAAAATGATATTAATCAATCATCAAGTGTGGGATAAGCCTCCCCACTTTTACTTTGTATTTAAACTATGTCTTGTGCATCTTTCACATCATAATCAATTGCATAATAACCATGACAACTTAAAGCATATTGTTAGCCACTTGAACTCGTTCACATCTTACTGAATCCACTACCATCCATATAGAAAACATTAGTAGTGATAACATCAGAAATATGATTGAAACTAAACCAATATGTTTGTTGTGCTTGCACGACATTAACTTATCTTGAAGCAAAGTATGATTGAACTTCCATTCTACAACCATCTCATGTTGATGCTTAAGATCAACTACTTTACTTGGCACAAATATAGGTGTATTGCTTGCACAAGCTGCCTTATTTAATTGTTCCATTGTTAGAAGAGATTGATTTGCTTTTATGTGATGAGAATGTACAACATATTCATTGCCTTATTTAGTTAAGTGATATTAATTATGTTCCCTGTGGAAGATTGCTTTGTGATCATATAAATAAGGGCTACCTAAGACCATTCCACATGTTTCTAGTGGCACCACAACACATGTTACTTCATCCACATACTTAGATGTAATTGCAAACTTTATGATACATTGCTTTGTTATGGGCAATTTATGATATTTGCTTGTCCAATTAAGTGAATAGGGTTTGTGATGCATCTTAGTGTTTAATCTCAATTTCTTAACCACTTCCTTTGAAATTAAGTTAGATTGAGATCTATTATCTATCAATGTATCGATCTTAGTATGTTTCATTATGACCCTTATATGAAACGCTTTACTTCTTGAATCAAAACCATCACCAATTTTACTTGTCAAACCAACTGTTGTAATATTAGACTCATCACTTGAATCATACCCCAAGTCTGTTGATCGTGTTGTTGTTGCAAATTTTTGCCTCCATTTCCTTTCTTTGAACCAATTTGGTCTCTTCTCTGGGTACAATTGTTAACAATGCTCATGATCGTGCCCTTCTTTCTTGCAATGTTTGCAAGAGAGCTTCTCCTCCTTCACTGCCACTGGATTTTCTTTCTTCCCATTCCCTTTGCCTTTGCCATCTTTCTTTGAATATGTTTCCCCTGATACACTAACTCCAGTTTTCCCTACTTCAATATACGCGGCTTGAACAAAACCTCATAAATATTAGTAGGTCCAAACATAAACACAATATTACGAATACAAGAAGGAAAACCTCATATATACTTCATAAGAGTTTCTTGTGTAGTTAATGGAACATCTAACATCAAAGCCATATTACGAAATTCATTTGTGTATTCTTGCACTGACTGTCCTTTTCTTAATTGAAGACTTTTTCATTCAATTAAAGCCTTTTCCTTATACCCCAAAGGATAGAACTGTTTTCTAAGTGTAGAAATAAAATCATGCCATGATGAAAAAATCTTACCAACTTGTTGAGTTCCATGTTGCATTTTACTTTGCCACCAGATGAGGGTTGTGGCTTCAAGATGAAGCAATGACAATTTGATTTTGGTTGCCTCATCTTTGATTTGTTGCACATTAAAGTATACCTCCATCTGTCTAATTCAGTTATCAAGTTTCTCAACATTAAATTCGCCATTATACATAGGAAAAACAAATTTTACGTCAAGTTTAAGCAATGGCATATCATGCTTATGTTTATGAGAATGTTTTCTTGTAGTAGAATTTGAACTTGTACTTGAAGAAGAAGAAGAATATGATGGAGATGAAGGAGGTGAAGGAGGAGGTTTAGGAGGGTCCTCTCCTTCTTCACTTTTATCTTGTTTTGACGATTCCCCTTGAAAAGGCCTCTTTTGTTCCAAGTAATCATCATATAAGACATTTACCATCTTTGACATGGCGAAGAAAGTCTTTTGAAACTCTATCTTGTTCTGAGACATTCCTTCTTCAGATTCCATCTTCTCACTTTGAGATGCCCTCTTTCTTGATCCAATCTCAGGATCTCCTTCTACGAGCTCTCCTTCACCACGACTTAGATTTTCCCTGGTAATCATGCAAACTCAAACAACCAACTTTCAACCTACTTTGATACCACTTGATCCGAAAATAATCTTTAAAAGACTTGGTTGAGTTTTAAGCATGTGTTAAATTACCATTCAAAAACTTAAATGAGGAAGGAGATATTAATGAAAGAATATTGCAGCCATCATAAAGAATGCATATTATAAAGTAAACATAAGGAACAACAAACCATAACAACAAGCTTGATAACAAAGTTGAACACAAGTTTGCCTACATCTCTGGGCCTTTGTCTCAGTGGGGGAGGTTTTCTTATTAATCTTCAATGCTGAAAAATTACATCAGAAGTATCTCAAAAGGAATACAAACTAGTCCGATTGTGTTCTTCTCAACCTCAATAATTCAACACAACCAACGACACTGAAAAAGGTTGAGCGTATCTCCCGAAAATGGCCTCCAAAGTTCGCTTCCTCAATTGATTCCCTACATAAAAATGGTTTAGGCTTCATGAATTCTTCAACATTTATCCTATTCTAAACTTCCTAAGATGTCAAGAACCTATGTTTTTTATAGGATTTGAGTTGGGGTTCTCCTCCCAACTTCCCCCTAAGATCTGGCTTCAAAAAGGGCTCTAAATCCCCCAATAATGGGCAAAATCCTCCAAAATCAGCATAATAATCCAAAAAACCATACAATATAGTTTAAAGCCCACTTTTGCAGCATATTGGGTGTGCTAGCCCCCTTTACCCGGGCTCCTGGTCATATCGGATGGCCCATGTGGCCACGCACTAGGCACTAAATAGTTAATCCCCTATTCATCCACCCTAGCTCCTGGCTCCAGGTCGCATGGGAGGCATGTGGCCATGCCCAAGTGTCATCCACGCCCTAAACCTCCGGTCCATGGCCCCTGGTCGGTCGAGATAGCCCCCACTGACTGGGGATTATCCCCAAAACTCACCACACATCAACTTAAAAGAAAATTCTACCACATGTATAAAAAGAACCATGTGTAGCTCGGGCGGTTGACGCTTGTTTCGAAGTCTTGGGCTATGGAGGAGGTCGAATGTTCGATTCCTGCGGAAGGAATTTTTTTTTTGAACCGACCCACATTGTCCATATCTGGGGTGCCACGTGGCACCCTATGATTGGTCCACGTGTTGCCTCTGGATTGGCCATCATACACACAGTTTGTTGCCTAGTGGACCACCACGTCAACTTGCCAACACATCTGCCCAGTCAACATCGTACGACATGTGTCAACCTGTCATCCTACCACATCACTACCGTACCTTCCACATGTCATGTTGTCATTGGTTCCACGTCACGTCCATACAACCACGTGTCGTACCTTGAGCCTGCCATGTGTCAGCATCCGTACAGTGCCACGTGTCAAAATCCATACCGTGCCAACTCAGCCTGAAATCACCAAAAATGAGTGACACATGTCACCTCCTAGTGCTGCCACATGTCCCTTATGAAATCATCATGACATCATGCTGACATCACTTCCACGTACTGCTGACGTCAACAGTACGGCCTGTTGACTGCTGACATTTTTTTTGCCTGTTTGAGAAATTGATCAGAACACAACAACTTTCGCATATGGTGTCCATTTTCGGAAAAAAACTATATGGTTGGAATCAGCTCGACGAGCCCGACGCAATGGCATTGGTTTCATCCAATTCTAAGAACTTTTATTTTTAGGCCTTCCTAGATCCATTTGGATCATTTAATCTCATGTCATGGTATTTTTTGTTGCATTCTGCTAGTTCTTCATTTAGTTTTCCAATTTTGGCATCGAACGAAGTACTTACTTGATTTATAAGGCATGTGAAAAACTCTTTAGAGTTTTCACTTAGCTCCAACGTGGAGGAAGTGTTGTCCTCTGTCTTTTTCTATAGTTCTCCCGACATTCTCCTCGTGTTTCTCATGTTGAGTTTGATGAAAGAAGAATAGGTA
>JZKD02S1079379.1:0-13166 GCA_000966675.3 Picea glauca | reverse complement strand
GCTGGTCTAAAGTCGAAATGTGAACAACTTGTCCATATAGTCTTGGGAATTACATGTCCATAATGCGTTCCAATAAAAGATCTTTTTTCACTAACAAGAGTGAACAATATTTAAATTGATCCAGGATCCAAATACTCATATCTCACAGGATAGGGTTGAATCTCCCAAAATCAAGTAATATTACAAAAATAGTGGATTGGAAACCACTCATAACAGAGTTGGTTTATTCAAAATTAAATCAAAGTTTTTATAAAACATAAAGAAGGAAAAACTAGTAATCATTTAGGCGTATAATTGAAAATATTTCCTCCAAGTAATCAGCCGCAGAATCTCCCATTTCATGAGAATAGCAAAGCCAATTGATATATTAGAAAAATAATTACTAATAACTAATTATTATTAAAAAAAGATTTGCTACAGAATTAGCAAATGAAATCAAAATTTAAATCTACCTATTTTATTTTAAAAACAGAATCAAAACAAAACAAATATTTACTATTCTAGCAATTTGCCAAAGAGACATCTAATAAATCCAAATTTATAACAATGAATTTTGTTGAGTTTTTAGTGATCATATTATTAGGCTGCTTATCCCCTTGTTTGTAAAGCTCAAATCTGAGTTACCCTGTTTCTTCTTTTTGGGGTTTTTTTAATAGTTGGTTTGTGAACAATATCGGGAATCGACTCAATAGTAGGGTCATGAGAAACATTTTCTTTCAATACATCCACTACCTCCTCTAACGATTTACTGGGCACACAATTATATCGGGGTTTGTATTGGAATGCAGAGGCTAGTCTACAGTGCTCTTGGATAAGGTGAAATCGTTTCTGCACAGGAAACCTTCCTAGGTATCCCCAACCCGAGTTAAATGCAATGACAACAAAATTTTAATAATACCAAGACAAAGGATTTAAAATCTTCTTCTGATAAATGCCTAGATATCTTACACATGCTCATATACAGATAAAAGGGAAAACATAACTTGAAACCCCCCCCCAAAAAAACCATCAACAGGCTTGAATCTCTGAGCAAAAAAAAACAAAAAGCGCTTACTTCAGCCACAAAAGAAATTCTGAAAATTTTCCCTCCAAAGAACGAGATGTATCTTTGAAACTGTGTGGTTTCTCAAAAAACTGCCCGCAAGGAAGGTAAATGACCCCATTTACGAAATGGTTTTTAAATGGCGTGGCCAAATTTGTAACTGTTTGCTCAGAAACCTTCCTGCAAAAACATGTCTTAGGCATGCAATTACGGGTTTTCTTAAAAAAGAAACTCATAGTCATTTGGTTCAATCCGAACCAAAGGAACCATGGTCACTGTGAAAAGGGTATAATCAGATCACTCAGAATAGTTTTAGGTTCCAATTGCGCGAGCAACATAACCAGGTCAGAACGGAGAGTGGAAACATGAAAATAATAGAGCATGTGGGTTATCATAACTCGGATAGTGAGAACGAAAATCAGAGGGTTCATTGTATTCCTTACCATCTCTCACAATGAGTTCCAAAACTACAGAGTACAAAACCCTAAACAGATAATGAATAGCTTCATTAATGTTTTGAGCTAGCAAGGTAAGGTGAAAATGTAAGTACAACAAGTCTGTACTCATTGGTATAAATGTTGATATGACCATTAAAATCATGAGAAGAATATCAAAAATTAACAAAGGCTCTTCATGTATCAAAACAATTCGACAATGAACTATCGGACCATTGAATTCATAACAACCATATTAACACAAAAATTTGATAATGGATAATTCAACCAATTCATAAGATTTGAATTTCAATTACATATGGATGGATTTTTAAAAGATATTTCTAAGGCACAAAATTATTAAACCAAGCCAAGTTTTATGTTTAATTCATGCTTACAGTCATGAATTAAAAATAAAACAAACGAAAATGCAAGCAATAAAGAATTTAATAAGGTAAGCTTTAATCCAACAGTCATTTCGAAACTCAGAAAAATGTTTACAAATTTGAGGTGATGGCAGCTATGGAAAAGTGTAATCTCTTTCGACCGTGTTAAATATAAAAATCATGTGTGGCTTCCAACACAATCTCACTTTGTATTTCTCGACATTTCCATCAACTACATGTTTGATTTTATAGATCCACTTGGAAGTTACTATCGACTTCCCTTCTGGTCTCAGAATAATATCCCACACATCATTCTTCAAGATGGACTGATATTCTTCTGCCATGACATCTTTCCATACCTGTTGATTTGTCGCTTCTCCATGACAAGAAGGCTCATAATCAATGTTGTGGCTCATGGCTGAAAATTAGTTCAAAAATCTCTTTGGTCTCTTGCTCTCTTGGGATGTGCCTTGAGGAGTTGCATGGCCCTCTGCCTCTTGTAGAGTTTGTCGAGCCTAGGTAGGCCTTTTTATGGCCTACTGCAATTTCTCTGGGAACATCAACTGGAGAAACATGATCAACGCGATCAATATCTGTCTCCCTCTGAACTGCTGAAGGGGAGAAGGTATTGTATCTTCCTTCTTCTCAAATAGTTTGACTCCCTCCGAGTCAAGTGACTTCCTCTAGAGTCTGTAGGATAGACATCTTTCTTTTCCAGTTTGCTAATATGAAGGCATCTCATGTCGTTTTAAGTCCTCTACTGACTCTACAATACTTTTGTTGGCCTCTCGTACTAGGATAATAACCAAGATGACCTCCCATATGGATAATAATCAAAATGGCCTCCTCTACTGAGATAATAACCAACCAAAAAATGGACTCCCATACCAGGGATAATGGTCCATGTCAAGAGGGCTCCCATACCAGGGATAATACCCTTCATTATCAGAATGCAAGCAACTACAGGGTTAATCAAATAAGGAAAGTAGTACAAAAACTTACCCTAGTCTACAATCATGCTCAATCTCATATTTGTTTTTAGAGGAAGTAATCCTCATCTCTCGCTTATTCAACTTTTTGAGGTGGGTCTGGATCCATGTCAGCAGTGGAAGCATATTGTCTTTCTTTCTTTCGGGTAGGACAATTTCTCGCAATGTGTACATACTTGTCACATCTGAAGCACTGGACCTTTGACATGTCTTTTCTCTGATAACCTATATTCTTCTCGTCTTTGAAATTTTTCCTGAAGTTTATTTTATTTCTTCCTCCTTTATTTGTATGAAGTGCGAGAGCATGATTGTCATCACGAGGGGACTCTTCCACTCCTCTAGCTATAAGTCTGATTTCTTCTTGGGTACAGTATATCCATAGACGATCAAAAGTAGGTAGATGTTCTCTACCACTGATACTTTGAAGAAATGGTTCCCAATGTTTTGGCATATTATTTAGAGTGGACAAAACAAGTTCTCTGTCTGATATGATTTCTCTAATGGCACCTAGCTGATCTCTGATCTTTGACATCTTCATGAAGAAGGTAGCCACGGTGTCACCTTTTGTCATCTTGATATTTTGAAGTTGGCCCTTCAATGCAATATCTTCGAGGGTGTTGTTACTCTCAAACATATTCTTCAATGCTTCATAAATTTCACAAGTTGTGTTCATGTTGGCAATACAAGGCAGGAGATGATCTCTTACTGAGTAGATGATTCTCTTCCTTGCCTTGATGTCATATTCCTTCCTTTCTTCCTTCTCTTCATCGGTAGCTATCTCTGGTAAACATTTTTGTATCACCCACAATAAATCTTCCTCTTCAAGGGTGACTTGAAGTCTTGACTTCCAAGAATTGAAGTTTCTTGATCCATCAAGCCTATCTTCCACCAAGGTTCTGTTCTTCATATTTTCAGATTCTTCACAAACCCTTGCCAATTGGGCTAGAAAACCTAACGACTAGGTTAGGCTAGAAACCTCAGGTTTTGTTGGGCTTATGATTGCCAACAATAAGACTTGAATTCCAAAATAACATTGGTAAGCTTGAAAGCTTCTTCAATGATATGCAGAAACCCTAAAACCAAAACTTTGTAGAAAATTGCGAAACCCTAGGGCCAAAAATAAAAATTCTCAGAATTTCACTCTGAGAGTCTCTGGAGGTGCACTGAAGGAGGCCATACTCTCCGATGCCAAATTTATCCACAACATCAAAGTATAAAGTGTTGGAACACCCAAAAGGAGAAGGTCGTACGGATTTTCTGGAAACCCTAGAAGGGTTGTATAGTTCTGCAGAAGGAGGAAAACTTTCTTTGAAGGCTTGTGCAATGGCTTCTTCAAGACCTAAGCTCTGATACCATGTTGAATTTTCACTATTCTAGGCTCAAACGTGAGGTTTATTTCATTTTATTTATGTACTTGGACCATAAACAAATGCAACTACACAATGTACAAGTGCTGCAATAACCAAGATCACAAGAAGAAATACCATGCACAAGAACATAAGAAATATCCTGGGAAAGCCCTTCTCAACAAGGGAGAAAAACCCAACAATCCTTTGCTATATTCTCAAGAGAATATCCTCCAACCATGAAACCCTAATGCACACAAGAGGGTGCTCTACAACCTTGAAACTTGTACCCAAGAGAGGTGCACACTTCATCCCTATAAGATGTACTTGCTGAAATTTCGAAATGACAAGTGAAAAGTGTGTTTCCTCAATGGGGAAATCACCTTTATTTATACTAGATTGGATAGACCAAAAGTGTTGTCTATTGGCACAATAGGGCCGACCTCAATAACTCAGAAAATAATTAATTATTACAATAAACATTAGTTATCTTTCACACATGGTGGAGTCGACCTGTACCCTTTACATCACAATTAGGGTTAGAAGTAAATATTACTCTCAGACAATATAACAAGGGATCTCACACATCCAGTAGTGCTCAACCACTAGGAGCACGTCCACCTATGCTCAATCACAGGGACATCCTACTCAACATATCTCTATCTCACCGAGTCCACAGGAGAATCATCTGGAGTACCATGTCAAGCCTGACTCAACTGAGTCCATAAGGCAGGATACCACACGTCATAACAACTCAGTCCAGAATATGATGCACACACATCACATGGGCACCTTCACCCCTCACATGGGTACACATCATTTTATCTCAAATCCAGGGAGTAAAGACACACCCAACTCATGGGAATCCTCACCCCACAGAGGGGCACAAATTGTCTCATATTAGTCCATAGAGGAACGACACACCCATATCATGGGATTTCTCACAGGTCAAATCACTCATTCTGTGTCCTGGAGGATGTCTCAGGAAGCTGTAATCATCAACAAGATGAAACAATTAAACCATAATGCAAAGAAAGCAATGAATTACATGAACACTTAAAACAAGAACAAACAAAATGGAACACTCAAGACATAGCAATGCTAACTCAATCAACCACACAACGGGGAAAGAGATTTTACAATAAAAAAATTCCGTTAAGAACCCATTCAAGATATGTGGATGCTTAGTTTATTAACCAAAACATGACAACAATTGACTACACAATTGTACTATGCTATCTTGGTGAAAAACAATGATGAACAAATGATGGGGTCGATCTGTGCTTCTTGCTTGAAAGACGCTCTTTTCATAATCTGTGCATTTCATATATGAAGGAAACCACCATATTTTATGTTTTGGCTTTGTGCTTGAGGTAGATACAATCTTCCAATTGCATTTTCCTTCTAAGGAGTGATCTACTACACCTTTGTTTTTAGATTTTTCTTCCAAATTATGTGTTGGTTTAATTGCAGGCATTAGAGGTTCAAGAGAAGAAGGTGCATTGTATATGAGAGCTCCCTCAAACATTCCTCAAGACTTGAGAAAACGTGGCTCATTGTTAAAACGCTCCCTCGACATTGTGGTGAAATCCCATTTACTCTCTACAAATTTCCACGCAAAACAAAAGTCTCGTACTCTATCAAGTTAAGTGATAATGCATGGATGATCATGTTAAATTAGGCCAGACTATGTCTTCATGATAATGTTGATTGCTCTGTTGTTTTATGCATGGCCATTATTTCCACTGCAACATGGTTTATTCTAGTTTGTTTTTTCATTGGCTTCTCGTTGACAATGTTTGTTTTGTGTTAATTTTGGATGAGATCCATGTTGAACAACAAGATTGTGGGCCTGACAAATGGGATAACAAGAGAGTGGGGACACATGGGAGGAGGGGAAACATGGGAGGAGGGTAAACACAACTGATAATGACTCTCATCTATGAGTTGATCCATAAGAGATTCAATTCCACACCCTTCACATCTTGGCACATTGCATTCTTCATTACCTGGTTTTGTGGTGTGTATAAAGAATATGTGCATTTTTAATTTAGATTGGATAGCTATGAAAGTGGATTTCACAAATGAAAATAGGTGGCGATTTATAATATGTTATGGGCAGATGACAAAAATCGGTAAAGAAAATGTCCTCATTTTTTCATCAACTTCTCGTTGGCAATGTTGGTTTCTTGCCAATTTTTAATGAGCTCCATGTTCAACAAAAATATTATGGGGATGAAAAGAGGCTAGGGAAACATGGGAGGAGGGGCAACACAACTGATAATGCCTCTCATATATGAGTTGATCCATAAGAGATTCAGTTCGATGCCCTTCACAGCTTGGCACATTGCGTTCTTCATTACCTGGATTTGTGGCATATATCCAGCTGATATTTGCAATTGTAACTCGTGATTAAATATTTCCTTATGTCCACACTTCTAACTTTTACAACACATTCATTACATATCAAATCATGAACACAACATTTAAAGGACAAAGATGATTCATTTGATTTGTAGGCTGGCAATAGTAAACGAAAAATTCAAAGGCTGAAAAGAAATTCAAAAACATTGAAGGGTTAAACTTTAACCTACCTTATGGAGAAACCTCCCCATAAGATGCATATGTCGTCAATATTCCATCGTTCCGAGGAAGGTCTTTAAAATAACTACCTAGATTTATGAAGGTCACTAAACATTGATAAGATTTGCTAAGTTTCTAAGCAATAATTTGAACTTATTGGCCTGCTTGAAAATAAAATAAACTGCTGGGCGATTAGGTTCAGTATCCATCTCTACATGTTGCAACAAAACTGGAAAAGTGCCATTTGGATGAATTTTGTCAGCATTTATAGATGGTTGGACAACACTTATACTCCCCCTCAATTGTATTATTGTCCTTTGTTCTGTGTAATGAAACTCGTTTATTTTAAAATCACCTAAACTCCCATAGTTTTCATGTAACAACTATTTCCACCTACCAAACGATATATACAAATATTCAAAGGAGATGAGCAATATAAGAGGAGTTTCTTTGCTTCCAGATTTTTGTTTTACCGTTTGCCTTACTGTAAAGAATTCACTATCCTTAAATAATAAGGCTAATGTTCTCTATGGAGTTATGTATAGGCTGGGTTCCTAAGTTCCTTATATAGGGGCATAAGATAAGAGAGTGTCTCTATGCTAGGATAGTCCGAAAGATCTCATATTTCTATATTTCTTGCCTCACACATATTGAGTATCTCTATCCATTAGATTTACCAAATCAAGAATCCCTTATGGCTTGCTTCCAGCATGACTTTAAAATCTTAGCGCCTTGCCTGGCTAAGTTTGTTTCTCCCACTGATGCAGTTCACTCTCACTGAGGCTAAGGTAGGTAATCTATTTCTTTCAGCACATATATGCCATATTTGTGCTCAAGTCAAGGTTGTATTTCGGTAAAGTAAAAGTCCATGACAATCCATCTTGGGCCTTCAAATCTCAATTGCCTCTTGCAATGCTGTCGAAATATAACCTCAAAAACCCAATTTCTCAAAGAAAAATGAATAATCCTGCAAGATAACTTTACATCCCCAAATATTTAGCTTGTTCACCAAGTAAAATAGTATATGAATTTGAAGTCTCTGGAAGGTCAATTCATCATGTTATGGTTATGCCTTAATAGACTTGTAGATCCCTTTGTCAATGTTGTGCAGATGGAAAACAAAAAACAATGTAAGAAATTTGTGGTGAAAAACTTGCAAGAAATTTCGAGTGATCAGTGTACTAACAGGGTTTGAGTAATGAGATTCATATGCAGGGCTGTTGATCTTCAAATCCAAAGGGACGATTTTCAAATCCAAACACATAAGTAGTACTAAAACAGAGGTTTGATCATAACATATTTGATTAGAGCATGTACATTCAATTTTATTTACATCAGAGCATGTACATTCAAATCTTTATATGTATAAATGGAATTGACTTGTTGTTGGTTGAGTGCCATCTTCACTTGCCTACTACAAGGCTACCTAGTTTCGTCCTCACTTACCTCACCTCAGTTATTTCCAGGGGTTTTAAATGCATTATGTGTTGGATTTACTTGTTACTTCACACACACCTAGGATTTATTTTTCCTAAGGTTTTTATTTGTTTATTAGTCATAATTAATCATTATCCAGTATCCTATATTTTAGGAGAGAATATTCCACCTGGAGAATATTCTCTTTCAGTTGACACTTCAGTTTGACTAGTTGAGTTGAGTTTAGATGTTGCATTGGGATCATCACCATGCAACATTGGGATCATCACCATGATAATTTGACCTTGCCTTGATATCATCACCAGAGTGGCGCATTAGCCTTGATTCCCTAAGTTAACTCCTCACTACTCTCTTTTCAGTCAGTTAACTGAAGACTAGTTGACTAGTTATCTCAACTAGGTGGCAGTTCACTCCCGTAACTGCCTAAGAGACTAGAATAGGTGGAAGTTAACTCCCGTAACTGCTGGTGTGTGTCCATATAACTCTAGACCACCACTATGGCGACTTGGTTCACCTCAAGTCGAACTCATTGACTTATACAAAGTATATCATGTGTAAATTATTTATTATTCATAACGGTTAATGAGAATTCTTTCATTCTTTTCTCTCCTTCTTATTTCTCCAATTCTCTCTACAAATGTGTGTATTATTGTTTATATAGATCTATTTTGTGAAGGTAAACACATTTACATGGTATCAGATCTGATGGACTGATAAGCAAAAGCTACACCAAATTTTTTTGCAGGTACAAAAGATTGAAGACAACGGAAAGATGGAATTCCAAAAAGAATTCATTCTTACACTTTACAACTATTTTGCATGGAAGGAGAAAATAGCCATACATCTTTGATCCAGAGGGTTGTATAGGTTAACCATGAATACAGATGTATATCCGACATCAGCCATAGAAAAATCCAAGTACTTAAATCGCATGGATGAGGCACTCAGAACAATTTGCAGTCTTATTTCTTCTGATATCCTTTTTCATATATCTTCCTGTAAGACTCCCAATGAAGCCTGGACCATATTGGAAGGGATATTTGTAAAATAGAATGAGATGAGGGGACACATTATGGAGGTGGAGCTGCTCACATTGGATCCAAAAATCTTCGAGAATATCCAAGATTTCTTTACAAAATTCAAGGATTCACTGTCACAACTCAAAGCTTGCGAGGTTGATAAATCGAAGGAGGAGAAACAAATGGTTCTCACCATTATCTCCAAGCTTGGTCTTGAATTATCAGTATTCGTATCTACATTCCATACTCTCAGATTCGCCTCTGGAGCCACCTAGAAGATGCCTTCTCTTGGGGACTTTATCGAATCCCTTACTCAAGAGAAAACCAAGCTCATCAACATGGGTGCAATAAAAGGCCCAAGGGTGCATGCACTTACTGTGCACGATGGAAGCCACAAATATCAGAAATATAAATATAAATATAAGTGGAAATCTCATGCACATATGAAGAAGGAAGGGTACACAAAACCCTTCACTGATGCCTCCGGATCCAAAGGAGAAAAGGGAAGAAAAGGAGAGAAATGCACATACTGTCACAAAGGATTCCATTCGGAATCCGCATGCATGAAAAAACAAATAGATATGATGTCTCAGATACTTCAACAAAACAACCTTGGAGATTGCATCCCCGAGGGTGCAAAGAAGAAGAAGCCAGAAGATCCAAATTCCAATAAAGGCAATTCTAGCCATGCCTTGATTTCCATCAACTCCTCTCCCAATGCTTGGATCGTAGACTCAGGAGCATCACATCACATGGCTACCTTAGAAGTAGTATATTCTTCATTGGATGCATGCAAAGGTCATCCTATTCTTATGGGGGAAAACTCTTCTGTCGAAGTCGCCGACAAAGGAAGGATTGAACTCACCAACGGAAGCTTCGAGCACATGCTGCATGTTCCCAAGATTTATGTCAACCTTCTCTCTGTGTATCAGATGACGAATTCCGGCACCGGAAAGAAATTCATCTTCAAACCAAATCCCGTGGACATCTACGACATGCAAACCAACTCCAGGGTTGCTACTGGTGAGGTAAATCATCAGTTTAGAATGTATACATTTTCTGAATTCATTGAACCTGATTCTGCTTTACTGCTTACTCATGCTAATGAAAGTAGTAGAATATGGCACAAAAGGTTTGGACATTTGAATTTCAGATACATGCAACAACTTAGCTAGAAAAAATTAGTTAATGGTCTATGAGACATCCATTTCTCCAAGGGAGTATGTGAGGGATGTGTTCTCGGAAAACACCCTCAAGAGAAATTCGATAAGGGAAAGTCTCAGTGAGCTTCCGCACCTTTAGATTTGATCCACAGTGACCTCATGGGTCCTTTTCTGCATCCATCCATTAACAAAGTGATGTTTGTTCTCATTTTTGTTGATGATTTCTCACGTTTTACTTGGATCTACTTTCTCAGGAAAAAATCTGAGGTCTTTAAACACCTCAAAGATTTCAAAGCTTTGGTTGAGACATAGTCCGAAAAGAAGATCAAAGTCCTCCAAACTGATAACGAGGGAGAGTATGTGAATCATGAGATCCACAATATTTTCCATGAGGTAGGGATTCAGTTGTAGCATACAGTTCCCTACACTTCGCAGCAAAACGGAGTTGCTGAGCAGAAAAACAGATCTCTAAAGGAGATGGCATCTTGCATGTTGCATGCAAAGTCACTACCACAGAGACTATGGGCCAAAGCACTTAACTATGAAACATACATCCAAAACAGATCTCCCCATAGATCTATCAAGGATAAGACCCCCTATGAGGCTTGGAGCGACTTCAAACCGGAAGTGACCCACTTTCGTATTTTTGGTTCACGTGCATGGGCCCAGATTCCCTCTGAAAAGAGGAAGGCACTTGATCCATAGAGCACTGAGTGTATTTTTGTTGGATACCTCAATGGTGTTAAGGGATATAGACTTATGATCTTTCCTCGGACCGTCTCATCATTGAGTGTAGTGTCCAATTTGAGTAAAGTGTCTCGCATGTACCTCAACAACCGCATGCAAACACCTTCACTCTTCCACCTGTTCGAGATGATGAGCACAGACATGCCGACTCTTCTTCAGATGAGAGTTCTGATTCATAGGACTCAGATGATTCAGATTCAGATTCAGAGTCAGTACAGTCAGATGTAGAGTCAGATCAGCCAGATGTAGTTGCAGAGCCAGAGCAGAGGCCCAAGTGGGCACAGACTACTCTTCAGGATGCAGGGGATCTCGCTGGTGATCCAGCCAATACTAGGAGGACTTGATCCGATTTCGAGGAGCCTCCTGTTGCACTCACTACAACTGAACCATTGCCTCCAAGGCATCTTTTCTTAGTTCATTCTTTAGATCAACAGTCTTATGGCGAGGCTGTTGGAAATCCCTTTTGAGAATCCGCCATGCAGGAGGAGTACAACTCCCTCCTCGAGAACTAGACTTGGGATCTGGTTCCCCTTCCTTCTGGGAGGAAAATTGTTAGATCCAAATGGGTCTACAGGACCAAGAGCACAATGGATGGACATATCAACAAATATAAAGCTAGGCTTGTCACCAAAGGATTTCAGCAGGTTCATGGTATTGACTATGATGAGACCTTCGCTCCAGTAGCGAAGATGGATTCCATTCGATTAGACCTTGCCATTGCGGAAACCAAGGAGTGGGAAGTCCATCAGATGGATGTTGAGAATGCATTTCTTCATGGTGATCTCTCTGAGGAGATCTACATGGAGCAGCCCCAGGGATTTATGCAGGACTCATCTTTGGTCTGTCGACTGAAGAAGTCACTTTATGGCCTCAAGCACGCTCCGAGGGCATGGTATGGCAAGATGGACTCCTACCTTTTGTCACAAAACTTTGTACGTTGTAAATCAGACTCAAATGTATACATGCTCAGGACGACTGATTCACTTCTACTTTTAGTTCTGTATGTCGATGATTTGCTGATCACCGGTTGCTCGACTTCAGTGATTGCTGCAGTCAAGAGGATTCTTCATTACAGGTTTTTGATGATGGACATGGGTCCAATACACTTCTTCCTTGGACTTGAGATCATTCAGGATGCATCATGCATCAAACTGTCTCAATCCAAGTATGCATGAGATCTCCTTGAGAGATTTCATATAATAGACTGCAAGTCTGCTCCAACTCCTTTCCTATCAGGAGTCAAACTTGAGGATGGCGGGGAGACTCCACTGGTTGACAACACACTATACAGACAACTAGTGGGGATCTTGTTGTATCTCACACACTCAAGACCAGACCTCTCATATGTAGTTGGCTTAGTTTCCAGGTTCATGCAGGAGCCGCGTGAGCTACACTGGAAATCTGCAAAGCATATCCTTCGATACGTACATGGCACCATCACCTTTGGGATTCATTATTCCGCAGACTCTACATTATATCTAATTGGGTTTACTGATTCTAACTGGGCTGGCAATAGCATTAATCACAAGTCCACATCTGGTTACTCACTTAGTCTTGGTTCTGGGCCTATCTGTTGGTCGAGCAAGAAGCAAGCTGCCATTGCTCTATCTCTAGCCGAGGTAGAGTACAGAGGGGTAGTTAACATAACCATTTAGGATATGTGGCTACAACATTTTCTCACTGAGTTGGGCATTCAGTTTCATCGGCCGATCGTCATCTGGTGTGACAACCAGAGCACTCTGAAGTTTTGCAGAGATCCAGTTTAGATGCAGCGGACGAAGCACATCGAGATCCACATGCACTACATATGGGACTTAGTACACAAGGGGATCATCGACTTATAGTTATGTCCTTCAACATAACATAAGACAAACATTTTCACCAAGACCTTCACTGAGCAAAAAATCCATTCTCTGCGAGGTCATCTTGGAGTGAAGGACACAATTGCCTAGCAACTGTAGTTCTTCTTTTTACATACATTGTACCTTGAGGGGGGGTTTTTCCCATGAGGTTTTCCCTC
>JZKD02S1079346.1:0-13166 GCA_000966675.3 Picea glauca | reverse complement strand
AAAGGGTATTTGCAGGAGAAGGGATCTCTTGCCATAGATCCAAAAGGATCTCAAGATCCAACACATTCAGAGGAATGATGCAACCCAGGTGTGATTATTTTGATATGCATCTATTTGGTATGACATTATTTTGATCAGTGTTGCATGTTGTAGCTATGACCATCATTCTAACCTTTGATCAAATTCTGAGTCAAGGTATTAGATGGATTAAAAGTTGAGATCATAGAGCTTATTCTCTAACCCAACCTTATGTCAAGATAGCGTATTGTCTTAGTACAGAAAACAGGTTGAAGAAAGCACTCGTCATCTTAAGTGAAGGAGACTTGGAAGAAAAGAAAGCACTCATTCTTGAGGACAAGGCTCCAGGTCCCAGGAGAAACCTCGTGTGTTAGTTCCAGGTTGCCATGAAGGAATGTTAGATCACAACACTATAAGAGTGTTGACCTCATTTCGTATTGTATCTCTTACTTTTGATCTTTGCTTTTGACAAGCCATGAATGATAGCTCTAAAGGAGCTACTTTGATGATTACTCGTGTTATTGTTTTATCTACTATTATCAAAAGGATATTATTCTTTCTTGTTGTTTTGTTGACCTTGTTCCAGGTCACAAGTAATAACCCTGAGGAAGCTATAGTGAAGGTTGCAGAAGGAAATGTATTAAATGAGACATGAAGCAGACTATGTACATGACCATATACACTCATGTACCAAAGAAGATGAAGAAGAATCTATCTCTTGAGATTCAGAATATCTCATTTGAAGATTGATTGAAAGGAGCAGAAGGCTCCAAAAATGACCGAACACTCGAACGGGAAGAAGAACTCGACTTGGTATTCAACACCAAGTATACCCTGTAAGAGATGATGAAGTCATTATAGACTCAGAAGAAATCAAGAGTAAGCATGATCTCAAAAAGTATCAGATGAAGAGTCAACTTCCATGACTGGGAGACAGATACCGTGACAAGACTAGATCATAGCTTCAGAAACTTCTAGGAGATATGAAATCTCCTGGGAAGATTCCCTTGTTTCAGTGACAAACAAGGAAGCCAGTAAGAAAGACTAGGATATGGATTCTTCCGTGAGAAGAGAAGTCAATATTAACTTCCAATATTGATCTATACAGATCAAACATGTTGCATATGTACAAAACCTGATGTATGTCCAGAGGATTCTCCCAGCAAAAGGGAGAAGACTATGACGAGACACTTATTGAAGAAATAGTTCCAGTATTTATGAAGACAACCAGAACAACCATGATTCATATATAGTATGAGATGTAGGGGGAGCAATCCCCATATTTAAAACTGAGTGGCAGTTGGTGTAGTACACTAGTTGGGTCATGGAGACATGACTACAATGAAAGACAGAGTTACCTCCATGAAAGAAGAAGAGCTATCTTCAATATTAGTTATTGAGCCACTCTCAGTTTCAGATGAAACTGTTGCCGTGATAGAATAAGAGGAGTTACTCTCAGATTTTAGCAGCCACAATGAGAATGAAGCAGTCATTCTCAGCCTCAAAGTAGTTGCAGGTGCAGAGTCCCAGATTCCAGAAGGAACAGTTGAAGAGAGAGTAGAGGACATACTCCCAGACAATGAGACAGATAGTGCCTTACAGAAAGCACATAGAGCGAGCACATTATTGTGCAGATTGAGCTGCAACTGAGCAAGTGTACCAGATTGGTACAGTGTAATGAGAAAAATTGATTTGAAGATTGAAGATAGAAAGACTCATGTCTGTCAGTTGAAGAAGGATCTATACGTGTTGAAGCAAGCTCCTAGAGCTTGATATGGCAGAATTGGCAGTTTCCTGACGAGCTTTACCAAGAGTAAAATTGATTCTAACCTCTACTTCAAGGTTATGAATGATGAGCCGATGATATTTGCTATTGTATGTGGATGACTTATTCTTAACTAGAGAAGAAAATCTCATCACCAAGAGTAAGAAGAAGTTCGGTGCAGAATTTGAGATGAAAGACCTTGGCCTAATGCATTATTTCTTAGGCCTTGAGGTATGGCAGAGCCCAGAGAGAATCTTCCTTAACCAAAGGAAGTATGCAGTCGAAATCCTAAAGGGATTTGACATATTAGAGTGCAATTCCATGAATACACCCATGGAAGTGAAGCTAAAGCTATTGGTCGACACTTCGTCAGAATTGATTGATACCACGTTGTATAGACAGATCATTGGATCGCTGATGTACCTGACGAACACCAGACCAGATATTTGTTTTGTCATGAACACTTTGAGTCAGTTTTTGGTAGAACCCAGACATGTTCAACTAGTTGCTGCAAAACATGTGATGAGGTACCTTAAAGGTACATTAGATTGTGGTCTCAGCTATGATGGAGATCATGATTTCACATTGAATGGGTACACTGATTCAGATTGGGTTGGAAATGTCTCTGACAGGAAGAGCACTTCATGATGTTGTTTCAGTTTGGGATCAACCATGATCTCATGGCAGAGTAGGAAGCAATCCAACATTGCTCTCAGTACAGTGGAAGCATAATACATTGTTGCGTGTTCTTCCAGCTGCGAAGCTATATGGCTTCGAAAGTTGTTGACCGGTCTATTCGACCTAGAGATGGAAACAACCACGATCCTATGTGACAACCAGAGCTACATAAAAATGACAAAGAATCATGTATTTCATGACAAGTCGAAGCACATAGAGATCCGATATCATTACATCCGTGACATGGTAGAGAGAGGAGCCATAAAGCTCCAATATGTTAGCACAAATGAATAGGTTGTCGATGTGTTGACCAAGCTTCTATCTTGTGTAAAGTTTGAGCACTTTCAAGATAAGCTTGGTATAGTCCGAAAGGACCTCCCTAGAAAGGGGGAGTAGTGTTGAGATATGCCAGGCTAGTATTGTGCTTCTAGCTTAATTGTTGTGACGTAAAGCTAGTCTAGTTCTGTGCTTCCATCTTAACTGTTGTGTTGAGATATGCCTAGAACTGTGCTTCCAGCTTAATTGTTGTGACGTAAAGTCAGTCTAGTTCTGTGCTTCCAGCTTAATTGTTGTGTTGAGATATGCCTAGTACTGTTCTTCCAGCTTAATTGTTGTGACGTAAAGTCAGTCTAGTACCGTGCTTCCAGCTTAATTGTTGTGACGTAAAGCCAGTCTAGTATTGTGCTTCCAGCTTAATTGTTGTGACGTAAAGCCAGTCTAGTATTGTGATTCCAGCTTAACTATTGTGTAGTGTGCCAGCCTCGTGCTGTGATGATGATCCAACCTCATGTTGTGATGATGTGTCATCCTCGTGCTGCGATGATGTGTTTCCATCTTAAGTGTTGTGATGTTAGCCTCGTGTTGATGACATGCCAGCCTCATGCTGTGATGATGTGTCAACCTTTTGCTGTGATGATGTGTTGCCAGCCTCGTGTTGTGTTGCCAGCCTTTGTACTGTGATATTGTTTCTCTTGATGTTGTATCAGCCTGGTGCTATTATTGATGATGATGATGTATTAGTGGTATACTAATCCATGTTGATGCAGTTGATGATGATGATGCCACTTCAGCTTCTTGCTGAAGATGATGATGATGATGCCACTTCAGCTCCTGAGTCCTTGCTGAAGATGATGATGATGATATTATTTCAGCTTTAATGTTGAAGATGATGATGATGACGTTACCTTAGCCTCATGCCAATGAGGATGATGATGCTACTCCATCTCCATGTTGTGTTGATGATGAGAAAAACTTACGATGATTTATAGATATGCCAGTCAGTGTTCCAAGATGTTGTGGATAATGTTGTCCTCTCACTCACCTAATGTCGTTGATGATGATGCCCTCTCTCTCGCATGATGCTGTTGTAGAATACCCTTCTTGTTAAGGGGGAGTGTTGAAATAATGTAACTGCAAAGTGTATTCTAATTATTGTTGTTGTATTATTCATTAGATCAATCCCCTATTGCGGATTGATCATGTCGGCTATTGTAAAAGACCAAATCCCCTTTTGTCGATTGGTCAAAACATAATTGTAATAGGCAGAATAAGAAGTCGGCCCCATAATATATTAAAGGTGGTTATAACCACCCAGATTGAGAAGTCGGCCCTGCCAGTGAAAAGACACCTCCACACGTGCCAGAGTTGTATAAATAAGGAGGCTAGTGCCTCACTTAGACATACACACTTGTTCATTGAGGAGCAAGTTTCGGAGCTACAATTGGAGAAGAGAGAGAGAGAGAGAGAGAGGCGCATTCTTGGGAGAGGACTTTCTGTATTTGTTTGAGTTATCTCTTGGCATTGTATTGGCTATCTATAATAAGGAAGTTTTTCCTGGGTTTTCTCCCCCATGAGGGTTTCCCAAGATAAATGATGTGTCTCTTGTGATTGTGTATTTCTCAGTGATCATATCTTATGCTATTGTTATCTAGTGAAATGCAAAGAACTCTAATAATAGCTTAAACCTTAACAAGTTTTACCCTAACCCTCATGGTATAGATAGTCAAACCATGTAGGTAAACCATTATGTAGAGAATGCCCTTTCAAAAATGAGTGTAAAAGCTCATTATGCCACTCGAGCATTCCATCTTCTATTTATGTCACCCTATGGCTCATTGTCAAGGGTCCTTTTTAAATTTATTTTACATACTGAAACTCTATTGAATTGTAGGTAAACCATTGTGTAGAGAATACCCTTTCAAAAATGAGTATAAAAGCTCATTATGCCACTCAAGCATTCCATCTTCTATTTATGTCACTCTATGGCTCATTGTCAAGGGTCCTTTTTAAATTTATTTCACATACTGAAACTCTATTGAATTTCTATCTCACTTACTCTTTAGTATATCCTTCCATCTTCCACATTCTTAACCTTGCTCGGATCTATTATCTCCATTAACCCTATCCCATTTGAAGGATTCTATAGTCAATACTTTTCTTTTCTTTGTTGGATTGATCAGTTGCATTTTGTGTTGTTTTTTGCTATGTCTATAGTCACAAATCGATCAACCTACATCCCCACTTCAAAGGAAGTTCAAGCACAAAGTTATAAGAGAAGAGGTAGCATTCTTCACCAAGAGTACTTGATCATGCATACATGCATTATATTTCTCTATCTTTAGCAATGTGTATAGCTTGTGTATTTATTTGTTATTGAAAATTGAAGATATTTGTGTTGTTTTTTGCTATGTTTGTAGTCACAAATCGATCAACCTACATCCCCACTTCAAAGGAAGTTCAAGCACAAAGTTATAAGAGAAGAGGTAACATTCTTCACCAAGGGTACTTGATCATGCATACATGCATTATATTTCTCTATCTTTAGCAATGTGTATAGCTTGTGTATTTATTTGTTATTGAAAATTGAAGATATTATATCCTTCACTATTTCCACAACGGGAAGAACGACATCACAAGTTTGTAAATCAGGTTTTTAACTCTTCTTTGTTGCCTGCAGTCTTTTTTTTCCTCCAAGCCCAAATAGCTTATTGTAGATTAGTTTAGTTTAGTTTAAGTTAGATAGTCTCGCACCTAACTAAAGGTTTTTCACCCACCAAGGAAGACAATAAACTTAGGACCTTCCCAATTTGTTTGCACACCAAAAACATTAGGTTAATTAACTGAACACATTGGAAGGGTGGATTAGGTTGCATTTGCCATTACTTCCTTCCCATTTTCATATTCATGCAAATAGACTAACTAGATCACCAAAATCAAATGGGTCATAAACCGACTTTATTCATCCTTGTTTTGGCATATCTCTAATTAGTGTATTTGTTGTTAAAATCAACCAAATAAACTCTCATATAAACCCTACCTTACAAGTGGTAGTTTATTAATAACAATCAACTCCTAATTAACTTAGTGGCCTATCCTTATCCTTCCTCTCTTACCTTCTCCCCTCTCCTAGTTTTTTGGATTTTCTGGATTTTCAATCAAAATCAGGGGTGACTCTAAAACCCTTTCAATCATCTTCAGTTTAGACCTTCCTCCTTGTGGTAGTGTGTCACCTCACTCTCACTACTCACACTATTCAGCTTGGACCTTCCTCCTCCTGCTAATGTGTTACCTCACTTTCACTATATTGCTACAAATGACAATGAATTGACCAAACCTTCGATCACAGATTCATTATTTTATTTTGACAGCGCTACCAATTCACTATTAGTCCAAGAAACAAAAAATGGCCAAACATGGAGATTGCTCAGAAGTCTCCCTCTATACAGCACAACCCAAAATTGAGAAAGGAAGAGAAACGCGTCTTGGAAGAGAGAAGACAGGAAAGAATAAAAAAAAGATAGACGACACTGCACGGAGAGGGATGGTAAAATGATAAAATGTACAAGGAAAAACACAAACAAGAAGCCAGTTTTACGAAATAATATCCAGTGAGTTTGCCACGAAGAGAGAAAATGACAAGCAGTCACGTTCTTATACTCCTTCCTTTGCGTAAAGTTTACCTCAGTTTCAACATTTCATTCTGTCTTGATAAATTGATTTAATAATTTGTTAAATATAATGATTGTTTTATAAAACTGGGTTCGATATTCTATATGTCAGCAGCCCTGCTGTTGCATCTATATCTTCCCATTTCTTATGATGCCTAATGAGTTTTAATGTTTAGAAGAATCCCCAAAAAATCACATGGGTTGGAAAGTTTTGAATAACCAAATGTCTATCCATGAACGGGCCAAGTCTAAGATCTGACATATGTTCACCCAACCCTAGTCGTTTGTGAAATCTTTCCAAATGCATCTTACTACTCTCTATACCTCTCCACATGCAAATCCAGCAAACGGAAACAATCAGGCAATTATATTAACAAATTAATTTACATATCCACAGAAAGGCAATATAGCACTGAGGGAAATCTGCAATATTTTATATTTTGGTATTGATAATAACCCGAGAATTTACCACAACGAACCTAAGTTTGATCCTCATCGCATCCTGTATGGATTCTACCTGACAATCTCCGAAACAACAGATCAACAACCCTAAATAATACAGAGATTTATTTGTTTTGTTGCAAAACAAGAAATCATTTGTAAGTTCTTAAAAACAAAACTCTTGATAATTGGACTCACACAAATATCACTTGACAAAGCAGTTTTCCTAAAAGGAAGCTACTTAATTCTTCACCTCACCAATTAGTGGTAATAGGAAAACCACCATAACCCAGCCTATAAATTTCTACTTACAAATTCTTAAACCAGTATACAAACAATCCATGCATTCTCTACCCAACTAAAGACAAGAGCCTTTTGACATTCATAAAGTGTTTCTTCATCCAACTTGCATTTAAAAAGAAGTTTGTATCATTTTTCCATGAATACTGGAAAGAATCCTTTCACACTACTGTAAGTTCTACTTCTCATATGTTATGTGACAAATTACAGAAAATAAAGGCATAAACAGGAGATCTTGATAGTTTTACTGAGTTATAAGTTGTAACCACAATATGAAGTTGTCAGATAAAGCTTTCAAAAAGAAAGCGTAAGTTGTATTTTCTTCTACAACCTTCAAGCCTCTACATCTGCCTGTTCACATTTTCTTCATGATTTGCATGATGCAGCAATTTCTAACCACAAATATTCATGCACTAGAGGTGAAATCGAGGAATTGCTTTACTTCAACCTTTCAATGAAACTTACCACCAAACCAAAGGCCTCCATTGAACCTGCATTCAGTAACCCGTAATGCCCCAGAACTAGCTTAGTGAAAAACAGATCAGGTTCAAACCCAGTTGGTGTAGAGCCTTTGTGTGTGTGAGGGAAGGTGTTTGACCTCCTAAAATTGGTATCCCTCCCTGACAGACCAAATTGATCTAAGTAGATGTTAATAGGATACCTAATCTTTATCTTTTAATTGCAATAACAGGACAGACCCAGTAAACTGAGCTGTATCTTTTAATTGCAATAACAGGACAGACCCAGATCAAGGAATAATTTCACTTCAACCTTTCAATGAAAGTTACCACCAAACCAAAAGCCTCCATTGAACTTGCATTTAGTAAGCCTGAATGCCCCAACACTAGTTTAGTGCAAAACAGACAAGGTCCAAACCCTGGTGGGTGTAGAGCCCTTGTGTGTGAAGGAAGGTGTTTGACCTTCCAAAGCAGGTTTCCCTCCCTCCCTCATAAGGGGGCTTAACATATGTCTAACAGACCAAACTGGACAGGCCCAGTCAACTGAAGTTCAGTATATATTAGGAAAACAATGATGGTTATACACATCAAATGGAAAATCAACAGCTGTACTACATTGCCTGACTGACTAACTTGGATTTTTTGTAAAACATCGTTGCCCAATTGGTCATCCAGAAGTTCCAAATCCTTAGCTTTCATTTCCATCAAAAGATGGCGCGCTTCTTGCCCTCGGCCTGATTTGGTACAAACACCGATCAAATATTCATAGTTGTTCAAATCCAAAATGCTATCCTTTCCACTTTGCTGAACCAGGAATGAGTATGCCTCGTTAAAACCTCTGGTTTGGAAGAGTCCATCGAGAAGAATCGCGTGAGTACCATACAGAGGGCTTATTCCTTCTTCTTTCAATCTATCAAAGAGCTGCAGCGCACCTTGGACTCTCCCCATCATGGAAGCAGCTTGAATCATTATATCATATGTAATTGCATTCGGTTTGCAGCCCATCTTCGCCATACTCTCAAGGAGTTCGGCTGCCTCTTCAAATCGATTTCCCTTACAAAGTACTCTTAAAATAAAATTATAGCGCATCGGACCAGGAGGACAGCCGTTCATCTTCATCATCTCAAAAACCCACTGTAGCTTATCCATCCGGTATTTCTGACAGCAAAACACTATTAGTGGACGAAATGTGAACATTTTCGGAGCACAATCAGCCCTCGCCATCTTTTCCAATACGACTTCGACTGCATCGACATGGTTCTCTTTAAAAAGAAAAGCAACAAGCTTTGCATAAGCGTGTCTCCTGGCAGAAATCTCCAGCCTATCGATCATTTCCATGACTTCATTCAGCAAATTGGGATTATCTTTACTTACAGTAGCAAATGAGAATGTTTTGTCAGAATTATTGCAACATTCGGTGAATCTCTCTGACAAAACCTTCTGCAGTGTTTCAAAGTCCCTAGAGCGACCGAGAACATCGACAAGCTTGTCATAAGTTGAAGTGTTATGTCGAAAGCCCGGTTGTGCTTTGGCCCATTGAAAAAACCTCAAAGCCGAACTAGGGGAACTTCCTGTATCCAAAACCGTCTTTACCAGTAGTGGAGTTATCTGAACACCCAATTGAGTTAGGGTTTCTTCCGTGTGTGCATCGCCCTTTTCAAGTACTTGGCATATTTCCCTTATAGCATCCACCAGCTTCCATTTCTTTTTTTCCGGGGTTTCGTCAATTTTGTTCAACTGTTGCAAAGTGCCTTCTTCTTCGCTACTTAGGGCTTTATTTTCAGGGTTTTCTTCCTCCCTTGAGACTGCCTGATTTTCCTCGGGGATTTGAAGGGCGGTGGATGCATCCGTTGAGTAAAATTTATGGCTCAAAATGAGCTCTTGAGAACGAGGAAAGCTCTTACCATTTGGTAAAGTTTTGAGAGACGTGGAGTCCAGATTTTGGTGCCATTCCTCTGATGAAGATCTCCATTGTCGAGGGCGCAGCTGGATTGTTGAAAATACTCGCCTGACAGAGATCGGTCCTACACGACGCACACAAGCCATGACCTCGTCCGGGGCAGGATTTCCCTTTTTGGTGTTGAAGAGCAATAGAACTTGGAAGAAATGAAGCCTAGTTGGGGGTTTGGGTTTAAGGGAACTACGGTTTTAACCGTATGGCTTAAGCTATTAGCATATGGGGATTCTCGTTTTTAACAACCGTTGCCTATGTACAAACGTCTTGGAAAGATAACAATATTTTGGGTTCCAATTTTTATCCTTCTATAGATATATATATTAATTTTTACATTGCAAAGCATATTTTATTTTGGTAGCCTATGTGTCATGCCATTGAAGAGTTTGATGAGTTTGATTGGATTGCAGACGTCCAACATCTTCAACAGTGTGCGGCACCACAACTTTTTGACTCGGTGGCAAGGCCATTCCGGACTACGCATAACACTTAGAATATTTTATCATTTAACATTTCATAATAACATTCATACTTAAAACATGCAATAAGCAACAAGAACGCATCAAGTGCAAGTAAGTTGGGCAGCCAAACCAGCGTAATACCCAAGTTTATTAGCTCATATCGCACCAAAGAAGGTTTACAAGGAGCTTCCGCTTAGTTATATACAACAATACACCTATGTGAAATACATAAGACAGACCTTTGTCGTGCCCACCTTGTGAACTCCTTTGTGCCACAACCATAGTGCTAAATGAATTACTTCGCCCTCATGCTTCATACTTGCGGTTCATGTTGCCTCTTGCCTTAGTCATTCGACTTCCCTCTTGGTTTCCAAAATCCTTGTTACTTCATGACTTGTTAGTATGCCTTGTGATCTCACCCCTGTGCTTATATAGGCATCGGTCCATGTGATTTGTCACATCTCTTACCCATGGGCGAGTCGACATGTTGTTTTCCCAAGCTGCCCACTTAATCGTTCATCTGAATTTTGTTTAGGTGCATGCGTTCCTCAGGTGAGTCGGGCCAACTCGCCTAAACGCACCCTCCTTGCCTTAGCCAACTCGTTTGTTTGGTTGGGCACCCAAGTCTTATCCACAACCCTTCGTCAAATCGTTTGTTGTCTAACTTATGTTGCACAACACCTTGGTTAAGCCCCCCTTGGCATGTCGCACACCCAAGGCATCTAGGTTTGCACGATATAAGAAACCCTTCATTCATTGGGTGGATCAAGCGCCCTTTCCGCCCGACTAATCTGTGGTGTGGTTTCGGTCAAGTGCCCGATGTGGTGGCATGCGCCTTTCCTTGGAGCCTGAGGTCTTACATACTCCCTGACCCCAAGTCATTATCATCCTCGACAATCTCGGTGTTGGTGGTCCTTCGTACTTCTTCTCGAACTCGCGGATCTTGTGCTTCCACCTCCATAGTGCCTCTTGACTCTCCCAACAACCATCTTCCTCGGGTTTGTCCTTCCATCAAATGAAGTACTCATGTTGACAATTCCTACCAATCCTCGAAATTTTGAACACCAAAATTTATTCAATCTCCAACTCTGGTTGGTCAACAATCATCGATGGGTTGCAGGTGGGCTTGGCGTTGTCCAGGTCCTCCACGTCTGTTCGACATGGTTTCAACTAGCTGATGTGAAATATAGGGTGGTGAGCTCTCATGTGAAACAGAAGCTCCAACTTGTAGGTGACTTCTCTAATATTCTCAAGTATCCTAAACGAACCTTCATACCTTCGCACCAGCAATTGAGCCATTCCAGTTAGTGGCGTGAATTGGTTTGTGCCCATCCTGATGAAGATTTGATCTCCTATGTTGAGCTACACATCACGTCTCTCCTGATCGACCTAATGCTTCATCCTCCCTCTCGCATCTATCAAATGTACACGAGCTAACTCCATCCAATCCTCCCAACTCGACATGAATCCCAAGGCCAATGGACTCTTTCTGAAGTATCCTTGCATCGCCATATGTGGGGTGATGGGTTTTTTCCCATTCGTCAATTTGAACGAACTGTAGCCTGTTGCAAAACTTTTCTGCAAGTTATAACTGAACTGTGTCACATCCAATAGATCCGACCAATTAGTCTGATCTGTCTGCACATAATGTCGTAGGTAGCCTTCCAACAATCTGTTGATTCATTATGTTTTTCCATATATCTGCAGATGGAAGTTGGAGCTCATCAATAACTTTGTTTTGATAAGTTTGAGCAGTGATGTCCAAAACTTCTCATTGAACCTTGTATCTCTATCTGAAACGATGTTCAATGGAAGACCCCAATATTTCACTATGTGTTTGAAAAACATATGCACCACCTCTTCTACCCCACAAGACACCTTCATTGGTATGAAAATTACGTACTTGGATAAACGATCAACCATGACCATGATTATGGTGTACCCCTGTGTTGTCGGAAGTTGTGTGATGAAGTCCATTGAAACACTTTCCCAAGGCTTCTCTGGAATTGACAAAGGTTGCAACATACATGCTTGCATTTTGGTGTTAGCCTTGTCTTGTTGACAAATAAGACAAGTCTAGACATAGTCTTCTACATCTCGCAACATACGCTCCTAGAAGTATCCTCTCTCCAACAATGACAATGTTTGACATTGTCCTGGTGTTGACGAAACAAATTGACCGTCCGTCAACTGGAAGAGTGGATCTGGTCTGGGGTTGTCTAAATAACCCAAGCCGTTTGGGATAACCCACCCTGACGGGTTTAGCGGCTCCGTTAGCCGATCTAAGTCCTAAGAAAACAAAAGAAAACTACTCTAAATTAACTAATCTAAATAAAACAACAATTAAAACAAACTAATAAACAAATCTAAACTATTAATATATATAATCTACTATCTAATACTATAATAACTCTACGAAATTAAACATCTAACTACTAACAGAAATAAATCTTAATCACAAATGTACACTATTTACAAATTACAGATTTAGATGAAAACCTGCAAAACTCATTTGTAATCTGTCCTAAGACAGTGAGACTATGTTTTTATTTTATTTTATTTTATAATTTATGAAAAAGAAATAAAATTAAACTAACTAAAGTAAGCAACTAAAATAATAACTCTAACTACAAATCTAAACTATACATATATCTAACTAAACTACTTAAATTATACTAACAAATTAACTATTAAATACTAAATAACAAACCGACCTGAAGTAACGCTTCAGATTTGTCCCGTATGCAATGATTGTCTTAGCTGATCGGAGGGAGGAAACCCGCACCGGATTATCCATGAGCTTCTTGTAAACTAGAAGCAGTTGTGCTCTTCAAATATAATTACAGGACAAACAAGACATAAAAATTTGCAGCAATCTTATGATTTATAAATCTTCACAGTTAGATAAATCTGTATGCAAAGATCTATACAAAATGATTCAATTAACGAAGAAGAGAAATGTGTAATTCATTAACTGAAACAAAGTAATTGTTGTACTTTAAAAATAGGAGAGATCAGATACAGACAGTATATAAATCAAATCACATCAGCATGCAAAGAATTATGATAGCTAAAGTAGTCGATAATTAATTGCCAACTGATATGCAAAAACTTGAAACAAAAGTTTGATATATTGAAAGCGAA
>JZKD02S1079334.1:210950-222841 GCA_000966675.3 Picea glauca | reverse complement strand
AAGGACAAGAAGACTATAAATAAGGAGGCGCCTTAGCTCATTTGTTCACTCACTCACACTCTCCCAGCTACACAGAAGCAAGGCGCAAGTTTGGAGGAGGTGACGCAGTAGCTACGACTGCACAGTTTATTCTTGTTCAGTCTTTTGGTATCTCTCTCTTGTGCACTACTCCTTGAGGAGGTGAGCTACCTTTGTATCGTGTTGTTGTTGCAGCTGGGGTGGTATTTCTGGTTAAGCTAGCACTTGTGCTAGGGTTTATCTGATTGGACTTTCTTTGTGAACGGAATCTATCTAAGAAAGGTTGTTGGGTTTTTTTCCCCATTTGGGATTTTCCCGGGATAAATCTCTTGTGTTCTTTTTTGTCTCTTGTTTATGTTGCTACTACTCAGTACATGATATATATGTTAATGGTAGTGAAGTAAAAGAACACTAGTAACACTAATGCTCTGTAAATAAGGAAAATCCAACATGGTATCAGAGTTGGTTACCTTCATAACAGTTTGACCACTGGAAAGAAGATCGCTATAGCGGCACCTTGCAGCTGCAATACTTTGTCAAGCTCGTTGAGCACTATCCCAAGGACGTTGGGAATAATTCCTTCACAGAGCAGTGCGCCCTAACTTAGCGCACCCCCTGAAACCCTCAGCGTGCAGTTTGGTGAAGTTTGAGAAATCGAGGTTTTTCAGTGATAGGGTTTCTACCAGCGAAAATGTCAACCAGTATGAGAGTTGAGGATAGATTGGATAGAGCAGATAACTTCAGATCTTGGAAACATAGAATACAACTCATTCTAGAAGAGAATGAATTATTGGATCACGTCAAAAGATGCTTCCAAAACCCGAAGACGAAGAAGCAAAGGCAAAGTTAAAGAAGAATGAGGTTGAGGCCAAGAGGATCTTGACAGACTCAATCAAGGATCACCCGATACCCAATGTATCAGAACTAAAGACTGAAAAGGAGATGTTTCATGCCCTAACCAGACTCTATGAAAGTAAGAACACCAGTCAAAAGCTTACCCTACGACATCAACTCAGAAATGTGACTATGCACAAGTCAGAGACGACAACCAACTTCTTTACAAGGATCTCACAGATCAAAGACCAATTAGCAGCCATTGGAGATCCAGTAGAAGATGTTGAACTAGTAACCACTACACTAAATGGTTTCCCTCCCTCTTGGGACCCATTTGTCCAAGGAATTTGTGCAAGAAGGAAGTTACCCAAGTTTGACAAGTTATGGGCARATTGCTCTCAAGAGGAATCTAGATTGATGTCCAAGAAACAAAAGGTAGATGATGAGGAAAACCAAGCACTTGTAGCACAAGTGAAGAAGAGAAAGGAAAGAGAAGAAGGCAGTCCAAGGAAGTCTAAGAAGCCACGTCGTAAGAGGGATATGTCAAAGGTTCAATGCTTCAATTGCAGGAAGATGGGACATTATGCCACACAATGTCCTCACAAACATGAGAAGGAAAAGAAGAAGAAGCACCATGCACATGCAGTTGATGTTGAACAACACAAATTCAAAGATGAAGAACTTGTATTCATTTTAGCACTCACGAAACCATCACTCAAGGAAGTGATACCTAGATCATAGATAGCGGTGCTTCCAAGCATATGACTGAATTCATAAACTCTATCAAAATTAACAGAGGACTCCTCACTTCAAGTGGTGCTTGGAGACGATTCCAAGCATGCAATCAAAGGCTTTAGAGAAGCCTCCTTACAACTTGACTCAGGTAACCCTCTTTCAATTAAAGATATACTATTTGTACAAGGTTTAAAGAAGAATATTCTATCTATTTCAGCTTTAGAAGATAAAGGTTTTAGGGTAGCTTTTGTGGATGGCCAAGTCCTTCTATAGCCCAAGAATTCAAGCATAAATAAAGCCATTGTGATTGGTGTCCAAGGGGGAGGATTGTATAAGTTGAAGGGACACCAAGAACAAGCCCTTGTACACAATAGTGTTAGTTCCAATGAACTATGGCACCAAAGGCTTGCTCAATTGAACTATAGATCATTACCAGTTTTGAGAAAAACGGTTACAAGTCTACCAGAAATCCAGATAGACCATGCCGGAGTATGCAAAGGTTGTGCACTTGGCAAGAATGTCAAGGGAAGCTTTACAAGCAGTGATAGCAGATCCAAAGGTATTTTGGACATCATACACCCCGATGTATGCGGACAGATGACGGTGCCATCACTTGGTAACTTTGTATACTATGTGTTGTTCATAGACGACTATTTCAGGAAGACATGGATCTACTTCTTGAAAGCAAAAGATGAAGTCCTTAACAAGTTTCAAGAGTTCAAGGCTTTAGTTGAGAATCTCTCTAAGAGGAAGATTAAAGTTTTGAGATCTNAAATGTCAACCAGTATGAGAGTTGAGGATAGATTGGATGGAGCAGATAACTTCAGATCTTGGAAGCATAGAATACAACTCATTCTAGAAGAGAATGAATTATTGGATCACGTCAAAAGATGCTTCCAAAACCCGAAGACGAAGAAGCAAAGGCAAAGTTAAAGAAGAATGAGGTCGAGGCCAAGAGGATCTTGACAGACTCAATCAAGGATCACCCGATACCCAATGTATCAGAACTAAAGACTAAAAAGGAGATGTTTCATGCCCTAACCAGACTCTATGAAAGTAAGAACACCAGTCGAAAGCTTACCCTACGGCATCAACTCAGAAATGTGACTATGCACAAGTCAGAGACGACAACCAACTTCTTTACAAGGATCTCACAGATCAAAGACCAATTAGCAGCCATTGGAGATCCAGTAGAAGATGTTGAACTAGTAACCACTACACTAAATGGTTTCCCTCCCTCTTGGGACCCATTTGTCCAAGGAATTTGTGCAAGAAGGAAGTTACCCAAGTTTGACAAGTTATGGGCAGATTGCTCTCAAGAGGAATCTAGATTGATGTCCAAGAAACAAAAGGTAGATGATGAGGAAAACCAAGCACTTGCAGCACAAGTGAAGAAGAGAAAGGAAAGAGAAGAAGGCAGTCCAAGGAAGTCTAAGAAGCCACGTCGTAAGAGGGATATGTCAAAGGTTCAATGCTTCAATTGCAGGAAGATGGGACGTTATGCCACACAATGTCCTCACAAACATGAGAAGGAAAAGAAGAAGAAGCACCATGCACATGCAGTTGATGTTGAACAACACAAACCCAAAGATGAAGAATTTGTATTCATTTTAGCACTCACGAAACCATCACTCAAGGAAGTGATACCTAGATCATAGATAGCGGTGCTTCCAAGCATATGACTGAATTCAGAAACTCTCTATCAAAATTAATAGAGGACTCCTCACTTCAAGTGGTGCTTGGAGACGATTCCAAGCATGCAATCAAAGGCTTTGGAGAAGCCTCCTTATAACTTGACTCAGGTAACCCTCTTTCAATTAAAGATATACTATTTGTACAAGATTTAAAGAAGAATATTCTATCTATTTCAGATTTAGAAGATAAAGGTTTTAGGGTAGCTTTTGTGGATGGCCAAGTCCTTCTATAGCCCAAGAATTCAAGCATAAATAAAGCCATTGTGATTGGTGTCCAAGGGGGAGGATTGTATAAGTTGAAGGGACACCAAGAACAAGCCCTTGTACACAATAGTGTTAGTTCCAATGAACTATGGCACCAAAGGCTTGCTCAATTGAACTATAGATCATTACCAGTTTTGAGAAAAACGGTTACAAGTCTACCAGAAATCCAGATAGACCATGCCGGAGTATGCAAAGGTTGTGCACTTGGCAAGAATGTCAAGGGAAGCTTTACAAGCAGTGATAGCAGATCCAAAGGTATTTTGGACATCATACACCCCGATGTATGCGGACAGATGACGGTGCCATCACTTGGTAACTTTGTATACTATGTGTTGTTCATAGACGACTATTTCAGGAAGACATGGATCTACTTCTTGAAAGCAAAAGATGAAGTCCTTAACAAGTTTCAAGAGTTCAAGGCTTTAGTTGAGAATCTCTCTAAGAGGAAGATTAAAGTTTTGAGATCTGACAATGGAGGTGAGTACACCTCAACGGATTTTAAATGTTTTTGCAAAGAAGGGATTAAGAGGGATCTTACAACTCCCTACAACCCCTAGCAGAATGGGGTTGCAGAAAGAAAGAATAGATCCATCATAGAAGCAGCAAAAGCGATGATACATGACCAGGGCCTACCCATCCACTTATGGGCAGAAGCATCCAGTATGGTTGTATACGTGCAGAATAGAAGCCCTCACAAGATATTAGGGAACAAGACACATGAAGAGGTGCTCACCGGATAGAAGCTAAAAGTCAGTCACTTGAGGATTTTTTATTGTCCAATGTTTATACATGTTCCCAAGGAAAAGAGAACGAAATTAGAACCTTCAAGAAAGAAGGGCACATTCGTTGGATACAATGAGACTTCGAAGGCCTATAGAATTTACATTCCAGGGCAAAGACAGATCGAGATCAGTCGGGATGTAACATTTGACGAAGATGAAGCCTTCAGAAAATCAAGTGAATCTCACAGATAAGGACCAAATAGAGCAAGAGGTTCCCAAAGATGCAGTCATGGTAGACTCTACACCTAAAGAAACCATCCCAGACGTTCAGAATGATATAGTAGAGTCAGAAAGACGTGTAGATCTACCTGAAGAAGTTGTAGCTACCAAGAAGAGACCAGCTTGGCTTCGGAAAACCTTACAGGAAGTCGAAGGACATACAGCTCCCAAAGGATCCTTTAGAGAGAGCAAGAGACCACATAAGTTTTCCATCTATGTGGCACTAATGAGCAACATCATTGATTCAGAACCTTCCTCTTTTGAAGAAGTTGTTGAGAAGCTAGAATGGAAGGATGCCATGATGGAGAAGCATCGGTCCAACATGAAAAATGATGTATGGGAGGTCGTTCTAAGACCAAAAGGGAAGTCAATTGTGACTTCCAAATGGATCTACAAGATCAAGCATGTTGCAGACGACAGCATAGAGAAGTACAAGGCAAGTGTGAGTGAAAGATGATAATTCAAAATGAGAGTTTTAGCTCTCTACTTATACAATACCAAGTGACCTTTATAAAATTTAGGTCACCAAAAGCCCGACAAGGCCAAAATACCAAATAATATTGTTTTTAAATTAAATGTCATAAATTAAACGCTAATCAAGCAAAAGTAAGACGTCATGCCCTTTCTAGGGTGATGTTAGCCCTTTTTAGGGCATCATTGGCCTCCTGGAGCAAAACGTTAGCCCTCCTTGGGCCTCTCCACACTGCCACACATGCCACAATTGACATAACTGCCTCCCCAAACGTCCACAATGTTGGATGATGTCATGGGCATCCTGGGTGACATCATGGGCCTTCCAAGGCCAACGTTCCAGTGGAGAGGGCACAACCCCCCTAGGTGAGGCTCTGCCAGGGTGCCTATGTGGAACGTCTTCCTCTTCTCCAGTGCAAATCCCTATGTCCTGTCTCTGCCCCCTGCTAGGGTCTCAGCATCCATCTAGTGGGCTCTTCAACCCCATGGAGGTCCGAACTAATCATCTCCCCATGTGTGCCTGTCCAATATGGTACCTGTCCGTCGAGTATGATCCTACACATCAACATATACACCCTCCATGGGCTCATAAGTCATAGGGATCATAGCAATGTCAATCACATCCAATCATCAATTTTATTAAACATGTGCATGAAACCCCTTTTACCCAGTCAAGTACTCAAAGACACTATACAAATCTGCAAGGCAAGTTTGGAGGAAGNTTTAGAAGATAAAGGTTTTAGGGTAGCTTTTGTGGATGGCCAAGTCCTTCTATAGCCCAAGAATTCAAGCATAAATAAAGCCATTGTGATTGGTGTCCAAGGGGGAGGATTGTATAAGTTGAAGGGACACCAAGAACAAGCCCTTGTACACAATAGTGTTAGTTCCAATGAACTATGGCACCAAAGGCTTGCTCAATTGAACTATAGATCATTACCAGTTTTGAGAAAAACGGTTACAAGTCTACCAGAAATCCAGATAGACCATGCCGGAGTATGCAAAGGTTGTGCACTTGGCAAGAATGTCAAGGGAAGCTTTACAAGCAGTGATAGCAGATCCAAAGGTATTTTGGACATCATACACCCCGATGTATGCGGACAGATGACGGTGCCATCACTTGGTAACTTTGTATACTATGTGTTGTTCATAGACGACTATTTCAGGAAGACATGGATCTACTTCTTGAAAGCAAAAGATGAAGTCCTTAACAAGTTTCAAGAGTTCAAGGCTTTAGTTGAGAATCTCTCTAAGAGGAAGATTAAAGTTTTGAGATCTGTCAATGGAGGTGAGTACACCTCAACGGATTTTAAATGCTTTTGCAAAGAAGAAGGGATTAAGAGGGATCTTACAACTCCCTACAACCCCTAGCAGAATGGGGTTGCAGAAAGAAAGAATAGATCCATCATAGAAGCAACAAAAGCGATGATACATGACCAGGGCGTACCCATCCACTTATAGGCAGAAGCATCCAGTATGGTTGTATACGTGCAGAATAGAAGCCCTCACAAGATATTAGGGAACAAGACACGTGAAGAGGTGCTCACCGGAAAGAAGCCAGAAGTCAGTCACTTGAGGATTTTTTATTGTCCAATGTTTATACATGTTTCCAAGGAAAAGAGAACGAAATTAGAACCTTCAAGAAAGAAGGGCACATTCGTTGGATACAATGAGACTTCGAAGGCCTATAGAATTTACATTCCAGGGCAGAGACAGATCGAGATCAGTCGAGATGTAACATTTGACGAAGATGAAGCCTTCAAAAGATCAAGTGAATCTCACAGATAAGGACCAAATAGAGCAAGAGGCTCCCAAAGATGCAGTCATGGTAGACTCTACACCTGAAGAAACCATCCCAGAAGTTCAGAATGATATGGTAGAGTCAGAAAGACTTGTAGATCTACCTGAAGAAGTTGTAGCTACCAAGAAGAGACCAGCTTGGCTTCGGAAAACCTTGCAGAAAGTCGAAGGACATGCAACTCCCAAAGGATCCTTTAGAGAGAGTAAGAGACCACATAAGTTTTCCAACTACGTGGCACTAATGAGCAACATCATTGATTCAGAACCTTCCTCTTTTGAAGAAGTTGTTGAGAAGCTAGAATGGAAGGATGCCATGATGGAGAAGCATCGGTCCAACATGAAAAATGATGTATGGGAGGTCGTTCTAAGACCAAAAGGGAAGTCAATTGTGACTTCCAAATGGATCTACAAGATCAAGCATGTTGCAGACGACAGCATAGAGAAGTACAAGGCAAGTGTGAGTGAAAGATGATAATTCAAAATGAGAGTTTTAGCTCTCTACTTATACAATACCAAGTGACCTTTATAAAATTTAGGTCACCAAAAGCCCGACAAGGCCAAAATACCAAATAATATTGTTTTTAAATTAAATGTCATAAATTAAACGCTAATCAAGCAAAAGTAAGACGTCATGCCCTTTCTAGGGTGATGTTAGCCCTTTTTAGGGCATCATTGGCCTCCTGGAGCAAAACGTTAGCCCTCCTTGGGCCTCTCCACACTGCCACACATGCCACAATTGACATAACTGCCTCCCCAAACGTCCACAATGTTGGATGATGTCATGGGCATCCTGGGTGACATCATGGGCCTTCCAAGGCCAACGTTCCAGTGGAGAGGGCACAACCCCCCTAGGTGAGGCTCTGCCAGGGTGCCTATGTGGAACGTCTTCCTCTTCTCCAGTGCAAATCCCTATGTCCTGTCTCTGCCCCCTGCTAGGGTCTCAGCATCCATCTAGTGGGCTCTTCAACCCCATGGAGGTCCGAACTAATCATCTCCCCATGTGTGCCTGTCCAATATGGTACCTGTCCGTCGAGTATGATCCTACACATCAACATATACACCCTCCATGGGCTCATAAGTCATAGGGATCATAGCAATGTCAATCACATCCAATCATCAATTTTATTAAACATGTGCATGAAACCCCTTTTACCCAGTCAAGTACTCAAAGACACTATACAAATCTGCAAGGCAAGTTTGGAGGAAGCGATAAGCGTCGTATTAGGCTAGTGTCCACTAGAAAAGGGATGTTTCTGGAAGAGATCAAATCCAAGTCATGTTAATGGGTGAGGTGGATAAGGGATGTCCTGACAAGGGGTGCAGTGATAGCAAGGAAATGCAAGGCTTACCTGTGGGTGCCTTTGTAGAAGGCGAGTTGCACCTGTCCTGGATGCAAATGTTTCCAAGCCCATTCATGCCTTCTATTCTTATTTCTTTATTGTTTTTCTTTCAAGAAGCTAATCAGGGGACACTACACTAGCGTGGTGACCAATGGTGGCAATGTTAGCCACAAGCATTTTCACGGAAATGAGAAGGTTGGCTCGTGATGAGAACCCCTTTCTCTTGGCCAAGCAACCAAGAGCCACTACCCTGGCGTGGTGACCAGCTGCTAGTAGTGTCATACCACTAGGTGCCCATGGATCTAATAGGTTGGCTCGTGATGAGACCCCTATCCTCTAACTAGGTCTTGTTTTATTATTTTATGGGTCCNAGCAATGTCAATCACATCCAATCATCAATTTTATTAAACATGTGCATGAAACCCCTTTTACCCAGTCAAGTACTCAAAGACACTATACAAATCTGCAAGGCAAGTTTGGAGGAAGTGATAGAGCGTCGTATTAGGCTAGTGTCCACTAGAAAAGGGATGTTTCCGGAAGAGATCAAATCCAAGTCATGTTAATGGGTGAGGTGGATAAGGGATGTCCTGACAAGGGGTGCAGTGATAGCAAGGAAATGCAAGGCTTACCTGTGGGTGCCTTTGTAGAAGGCGAGTTGCACCTGTCCTGGATGCAAATGTTTCCAAGCCCATTCATGCCTTCTATTCTTATTTCTTTATTGTTTTTTCTTTCAAGAAGCTAATCAGGGGACACTACCCTGGCGTGGTGACCAGTGGCGGCAATGTTACCCACAAGCACTTTCACGGAAATGAGAAGGTTGGCTCGTGATGAGAACCCCTTTCTCTTGGCCAAGCAACCAAGAGGCACTACCCTGGCGTGGTGACCAGCTGCTAGTAGTGTCATACCACTAGGTGCCCATGGATCTAATAGGTTGGCTCGTGATGAGACCCCTATCCTCTAACTAGGCCTTGTTTTATTATTTTATGGGTCCCTCTTGTTTCTTGTTGAGAAGCTTTTTACTTCTTTCTCGGGGATCCCTGGGTGAAGCATCTCGAGGTTTTATTTTTAGGCTTTTATCTTTTGCCAGCTGCTTTTACCTTCTGGGCCTTTAGCCCCTTCTTCCCACAAGGCAAGGTGCAACCCTTAAATGATTGGTCAACCCAATGCCCGGACTAGTGTAAAGGGATGGATGAGCGGGAAGTAAGATGAAAAGTGGTGAGTATGACGGGAGCGGACAACGACTCTTCAGAAATCCCCCTAGTGGCAACTCAAAACCTATGGGCACAAGCTTACTAGGGCATCTTGTCATTCCCCTAAACATGGTCAAGTGGATAAGTATAAGATCCAAGTAGCCGTTAGAAACAAAAAGAACTAAATGCACATATTCAAAGGTTTTGAGGATCAGAGTGACACATACCATGATACTCGGACTCATTACCTCATGGAGCAAGATCCATCTCTGCTACAGGACCAAGCCGAGGTGATGGATGTTGTTGTTGCTGACAAAGTGGAGGCATTGAAAGAAAGAAAAGATGGGCCCTCCAGAGCCCTCAAGTCGATCTGGCTCTCGGTACTCCATGTCTAGGACATGTGGGCCTCGAGACATAATCTCCTTAATTATCCCTAAAAGTGGGGGATAACATCTGGCTCCAACTCAGGGACATGTGCTCACCATAGAGCGCATGAGAACCTCAACATCTCTGGCATAACCTGTAACCTGCTCGATCTCAATAAAAACTATTAGTAATCATTTGGGGTGGTGATATCACCCCCAGCTCATATATATGAAATAAGAAAACAAGCATATGTACAAGTGTAAAAGCAAACTACTCTAGCATGCAATGCAAATGGTATACACAATGGATGCAAATGCCTACCTACTTACCTACACTTACCTGTCGGCTAGATGATAGGTGTCGTCAAACAACTAGTGAAACCAATCCAGCCATGTCCCACAACACCTGCCTTTGTGCTTCATCATAAACCAAAATAGTGATAAGTTAAGCACAAAAATAACATGGGTTAGAGAATATATCGTATCGTCAAAAATAATAAAGTCTAACTCATGGAGGCGGGTAGGAGGGATAAAATCATGCCAAGTCACTCTCTGAGGAAAGTGCTCAATCCACTTCAGGAAGGGATCGTGAAAAGTCGTTCAGAAAACTGACTCAAAAGGTCTGAAGGCTGGCTACCTAAGACGTCCTCACAATCTGAAACCTAGGAGAGGATTGACATGGATCTAGAAGAGGACTGACAAACGCTTAAGGGAAGGTTGAAAGGTTTAGATGACAAACCTTTTCTTGGAGCATTCAACCTACCCTTGAACTCTAGGGTTTGGCTTAGAGGAAACTCAATACAAAAGACATATTTCCCAACTACATCTTTAATGACACAACAAGGTAAAGTAATCGAAGGTGGCTGGAGAAAGCTGTCACAAGAATCCTTCTTCAGGCAAACAATGTCCTTACTCCTATCAAGACCTGAGCATAGTGGTAGTTGAAAATTATATTCATGGAAAGGATCCAAGTGCTCAGAGGAGTAGTCATCAAAGTCCTCAAGGTGTGACCGAAAATCATCAGGAAAATATGGGACTAGGTCAACCTTGGGTATTTGGAAAGCATCGGCGATCATATCATTTCCTTGTTGCCACTGGTTAAAATCAAGAGTAACCTGTTGTGATAACTATGAAGGTAACACTTGGAAAGGATTTTCAATGTCGTAAATGGGGTCCATATCATAACCAACTACATCCCATTTACGTCCTCCAACATGTATGAACTCATCAATATCAACTATGTCAGTATCTGTATCATAACATGGAGGATTCAAAATATTCAAGGGCTCATCCATCTCCTCCTCATTTCCCAAATCACAAAGTAGAGAATCATCAAAATGCTGGAGAGGAGGGTAACTTATTGTTTCTTCTTGTTGTGAAGGGGGAAAAGGCTCGTGGACGGCTTCATCAGAGGGAGGAGCACAGGTTGATACTTCATCATTTTGCTTAGGTTCCAGCTCCTCAACTGTGTCTTTAGCAGTCCTATGTTGATCCATGGTTTGTTCCCCTTCTTCTTGGAAATCAACAATAAAGTTCTCAACGGCAACCAAACTTTCCATAATAAGAGTACCCAAGGTAAAGAGGTATCTTATCTCGGATAAGGAGATGTTTTGCTCAACCTTTGCAACCATGTTGTGAGCTTCATTGAGCGTCCTTGAGACGAACAAAGTTCGCTCACACAAGAATTATCCAAAATATTTGGAATATAGCAAAGTAATCCATGTAGGAATAATGTATAAAATATAAATAGATAAGATAAGATAAGATATAAGATAGATATAATGAGATGATTACAATTGAGAAATGAGGGCTTGTTTATATACCCACGCAGGGGTGCCCTTTACCAATAGTCATGTCCTTTGAGACATGATCTTTCATTATTAATAATTATTATTTATTAACTATTATTATGTTATGAATATCTACTTATGTATATTTTATGTTCATAACATTGCCTTTCCCTTAAAAATGTTTTGTCCTCAAAGCATAAGCACTGGAAGGCTTCCCTTTGAACTTTTGTTCTAGCACACGATGTCTTCTCAAATCTTTTGTGCTTGTAGTTGCGAGTCTCGATGAAACAAGATGATATAACCTTCGAATTCCCAAACTAATGTGTTGCATCTTTTGGGGAGTGATCCATCCCAAATCTACTTTCATTGGAATTGTTTGATGATTGATTGTT